>JAWXCT010000130.1:36973-62132 GCA_034509035.1 Saxispiralis lemnorum
GCCCCCACCCGCTCCCTCTTTCACACTTCCACCTCCACCTCCTCATCCTCCTCCGACACCGACTCCGATGGCGGCCTCGTCATGTCCCGCCGCCGCACTCCCGCGAAACCCCCTTCCACCAACGCCAGCGGCAGTGGGAATCACAAGCCAGACACGACCCCGCTCAAGCATCGCCAGCGCCGCGCGTCGGGCCTCTCCGCGCACTCGCGTAAGAGCGAGCGCAGCGGCAGCAGCAACACGACCAAGAAGTCGTGGCGGGGCGAGCGGGACGGCGAGGAGGGCGACGACGAGGCCGCGGAGCGCGACAGGCCGCCGTTGCCTGCGAAGCCGATTAGGCAGGGCACGACGGAGTGGATTGGTGGGTGAGCCGGCCCTTGAGGCCTCTTTCGGTGGAGAGGTTGATGACTGTGGATGATCACCATACTTATGACTGGCACGTTTCTATTTTCTTTTCGATGGGATTCAATACCCCTTGTCCGAGGGGCTGCGCCGACGGCTGCCGCTTAATCAGTCGGCACTTTGGGGCCGGAGCCGGCTCTGCCGCACCGCTCGAGTCCACCCTCATCTTTTGCGGACGTCCTCCTTAGAAGATGGCGAGGGAAACGCATACAGAGCGAAAGAGAACTCTCCCCATCCCTCTTAAAAGCTCGGGCGCTCCCCCACGCAGCACTTTTTCCCCTTTGGGACCATAGATTTCCTGTTTTTGCTCACCTCACGCTGTTATCGAACGCTCACCTCAGCCGGCGCGTCAGCCTTGTGAAGATGAAGATGAAGATGAGAGAAAGGAGTTGGGATAGGATGGGTCATGCGTGCGTGTTATGGATGGAATGACCCGGGTCTGCTACAGGGGGGCCTGATGGGCAAGATCACTTTGTGGAGGGTTGTACTGCATAGATGAGTCGTGTCTACAGACTTTTGGCGGCTTCTGGCTTCTTTGTTACTACCTTTTCGTTTACTTTTCTGTGTTCGTATTAGATCAGGGTGGTGGTTTGAGGGGGGGTTTTGTTGGACGTTCGAGTGGCGAGTCGTTCTGATGCACGAAGAGCCAAAGTGGAATCTTCGGCGCGTTCGGTCCTGCGAGTCCAGATGTATAGTAAAACACCACTCCTTGAGACGCGCGAAGCTAGCTGAGGATGGTTTTGGTCGACCGCCAATGCATTCTAACAATTCCATTCCCGTACCTCTTCAACGCCGCACGCTCCGTCTATTACCAGCAGAAGAATGCAACCCCCCTGAGCGCACGTAGCTCGGCCCTGTTCGATACTGGCTGTGTGAGCTCACGCCTCTGACACCTTGGATCCTCGAGAGTGCGTCCTCTTCGCTGCCGAGCGGCAGCTGAGACGTTGTTGTTTTTGCTGGTAGGGAGATCCTGCTCCGTTGCTTGTGAGGCGAGGGGTTTTGCGAGACGAAGTTGACTGATTCTGGCAGGCAATCTGGTCGCTGGAATAAACCCTGCGAGTTGCGAGGTGTCTGTGGAGGTGCGAGGGACTGGTGGGTATATGTTTGTGCCTCAGGTCGTCGGATGAACGGTCGAGTGTGTGGTTGGGTTTCCCGAGCTGGATATGCCGGGAAGCACGGTCCCTGCGGCTGTTGATAGATCACTGGGCGTGTTGGAGAAGACATCTGGGGAGGGGCCTGGCCGAGTCGGTACGAGCGCGAGGGTGGCTCGGGTCGGATGTAGCTTGGTGCCATTTTAGGAGGGGGGTTTGGGGGCGATCTCATTTCACCGGGTCTTCGGAAGAATGGACTCGACGTGGATTGCGCTAAGTTCGTTGAAGGGACGCGCTGAGACGGCGCAGCGTGATTGTCTCTGTCCCACGCGCTCAATTTCAAAGGGTCTTTGATCGGCGAGAAGTATGGAGAAGATGGCTGTTCGAAAGCGCGGTAAGTTCTATCGGCGTCCTGGTACGGAGAAGCAACCGTCGTGTGGCTTGATTGCTGTCTTCCCTGTCTTCGCGCATCATACCGTTGATCTGAAGGATAGTTCTGCACTCGCCATTGTGGTGACCGCTTTAATAGGTGCCCAAATGGCTGTGAATCATCAGGATTCAGCGGCCCGTCTCTACGGTGAGTCTCGACATGACCTCTGATCGAGGGTCCTTGGGCCGTTTTCCAGTCATTTCGCGGTCTTTCGAGCGAATCTGCAGATGACCGATCTGAATGTAACGGCATCAAGCCATGTGCTTGCGCGCCGTAGATGGCTCTAGGGGCCAAGTTGTTCGTTCTTCCATTCGGTCTTGCGACGGCCTCCACTCGAGGACTATGACGGTCGAGCGTCGACGGTCGCAATTGGATTTTCTGAGTAGGTCGACGTATGATGAAAGGTTGCGTAGCTTCCAGAGTATCCCTATTCTTGGCCAAAGGCGGTGGCATTCTGTTTCGACTACTACTGTTCATCTTTCTCGCTCGGTCCTCAGATGGAATGTGACTGTCGAGAGGTTCTGGTGAGCGTTTTCGCTTTTGGCCAGACGATTCACTATCTTCGCCAAAACAAGTCAGACGTTAACAAACGTACTCTGTAAAGTGAAGACTTCGAGACTGTTAAGAACTCACTAGCCACCTTTGCGCGATTTGCACTGTCTTTTGCCTTCGTTCCGTAGGGTTCTTCCTCTTCCGGAACGTCCATTCCGTACTTTCTGTCTGCCACTTGATAGCCAAGGCGTGTCAACTCTCTGCGCATTTCTCCGATGTCCCTGAGACTGAGTCAGTACCTCACCACTTCGAGACACAAGTCGGTGACTACTTCGCCATCATTCCCACAACTCCCAGGTAATGATTGATCATGGGCTTACGCTTCTCCCACTTCCGAAGCTGTGCCTCACTCCTCTCGATGGTGGTAAGACGGTCTTGCATGTCTCGCATGTTAGACTGTACCTGGCGGCGTTCGTCGCGTTCTTTCGCCAGCTTTGCCTCGACCACCTCAACGTGGCTTTCTGCAATTTTCCACCGTTTGCGGACTTGACGGGAATAGAGAACCAGCGCCCCGTACTGGAACTGAAATGACCACGTTAGCTTGCCTGGCTAAAGCCTCTCCCCCGGCTCATCGATACGCACACGCATCCCTCTCATCCCAGGCCCTGAGTCACCAAGCTTGATGGCTGGACATCGTAGGTAGTCAATGGGGATGGTTGAGTCATATTCGCCTTCCTCATAGCCTCTTATGCCATACAGCTCTTTCAAACGCTCATCTTTCCGATCAAGCCTGCACTTTGGGCACGGAGCGCGTGGCTGGGTGTCTTTCGCGTGGAAAGGAGCAGCTGCGCCAAAGTCAGCGATTTCTCGAGCTAGAACGTAGTGCGCGATGAGAAGTGTACCGCCGCCTTCTAGATGCTTGCCGCATGTAACGTGAGAGCATTCAGCGATCCACATCCTTGTGACAATGTCATCTCCGTCTCCAGAACCGCTGTGAAACCCAAGATTGCTCTCTTTCTTGTCGTAGACCTCGGACAATGTCGCCTGGCACACGCTGCAGCTGAGGACCAGCTCTTCCACGGCACATTCGTCCTCTCCTGTACGCGCAGTTGATGAGGCCATGGCGACTCGGATGATAAGAAACTGCGGTCAGTCTTCTGAGAAGAACATCTTACACGAAACACTGACACGAGACCAGGAAAGGACAGCCTTGGCGCGTCGCGAAAAGACGCGACTCGAAGCTGGAAGGCACGATGGAGCGCGTGCACTTCGCGAAAGCCGAACAACTTCGCTGCCCTTGACGTTCCTTTACTCCAGAAATCTGCCACAGCCTTGGTCATGGGCTTGATCAATGCCATCCCCTAGATTGCTGCGTTGGACGAGTGATTATCAGCCTTCTCCAGCTTGCCAGCACGGATCGACAAGACATTAATGTTGCAGAAATATGAAGCGGTATCGCTTCCATGTATACTTCGAGGACAGTTATTTACAAATGGAAACCTGATCTATGCGAAAGTTCGGCAAGGATAGCTAGGTGTAATATGTCAGCAAAGGTCCCTGAATGATCTTGGCTGAGGACTCACTGTGAAGCGTATGCCTGCTCCTCTGTACCCAGCACAGTGTACTGCTTCTTCGTCGAGTGCAGAGACGTCGGCATCGGGGGCATGTTGTTTGGCCCCAGCACCCCCTTGAATGCATTCTTGTCCTTCGCCAGATACGCGCTGAGTCCCCTCTCGCCCTCCTCCTTCACCTCCACCAACTGCTTGTTGCCCGCGTCCCCTATCTGCAGCACCTCCTCCTTTGGCTGCGCCGCCGACCCCACGGTCAGGAGCCCCACCACGTCCGGCTGCGTGACAGTCGATTTCCTTGGGTACTGTCTCCGTACATCGCGCTTCCAGTAGGGGTTCTCGGCGATGTCTGCAGCGGGAACGGTGACCGCCTCATCGTAGAGCATGGGGTCGTTGCCGCCGGGCGTGGGCCACCGGAAGCGGCTGTTCAGGGGTGTGCCGGTGGAGCGCTCGCTGTCGATCGAGAGGAAGTTGCTGACTTTCTTCCAGAAGCCGGTCGGCTGGACTGTGTATTTCTGCTACCGTTGGTCTCGCTGCTAAAGGCGCATGTGCTAGGAACTCTAGGTAGTACCTTGTATTTGTATTTGCCCGCCGCCGAGGCGAGGTGTTTGGCTGGGTTTCCTGCGGACATTGTGTAATGCCACTTCGGACTGTGTGTATATGTGCAAGGTAGGTGAAGTGGAGATTGGAGGTTCACGATTGAATGAGCGACTCTTGCGCCCTCTGCATCGCCGTCCGCGCCCACGCCCACGTCGCCAAGACTGTCGCTGCGGGAGAGGCCGTGACCCCGGACCTCGGAGTGCAAGGTACCGCTCTCGACATTATTCTCGACTGGATGTTGATGGAGCATTCGATTCGGAAACTCAATTGCTCTTCCTCTCTGGGTGCCGTTGTACTTCTGACTGTTCATTCCGGTCAGAAGGCCTGACTAATGTATCTTGTCGTAGACTCTGTGCCCGTCCTTGAGGCCCTCTCGAGCACTTTCGGATCTGACAGTCATGACAAACGACGACAACATGACATCCCGACTCAATGCGGTTCGATCAATGGTCCCAAATTTGGGCAGCGCACTCAAAGATTTCCAACAATCCACTTCAAAATTTCGAGTTCTCAAGACTGTCCACCCGTCCAATTCAACGCCTCAGGATCCAATCCGACCTTCAGATTCTAAATCGCCCAATACCCTCTTCATCTTGGATTCTTCGTTCAACCCACCTTCGGTAGCACATCAGACATTGGTGCAATCTGCACTGAACAAGACCACGAGTGATGCATTCCCGAAACCTCATCGACTCCTTCTACTCTTCGCCACCATGAACGCCGACAAACCACCCTCAGCCGCGTCCTTCGATCAACGATTCGCCATGATGTCCGTCTTCGCAGGCGACCTAGTCGAGAGTCTGAAAGCTCAATCTAACGATCTATCAGTCGTCTCTGTCGACATCGGAGTAACCAAAGTTCCATACTACACGGACAAGTCCGCCGCGATCGAGGCAGAAAGCTCGGAATCGTACGCTTCAAAGCCCAAGCACATACACCTGGTAGGCTACGACACCCTGACGCGCTTCTTCGCCGCCAAGTACTACAAAGACTTCGACCCGCCGTTCGCGGCTCTCAGTCCCTACTTTGATGCTGGCCACAGGCTTCGGGTGACGCTGCGGCCGGACGGGGAGTACGGTAGTGTTGAGGACCAGAAGGCTTTTGTCAAGAAGCTAGAGGACGGGGAAATGGAGAAGGATGGGGGTAAGAGGGAATGGGCGAGGCAGGTTGAGCTGGTGCCGCCCCATCCTATGGCTGGGGTCAGCAGCACCAAGATTCGCAAGGCTGCGAAACGAGAGGACGTGAATGAGCTGTCCAGATTGACTACTCCCGGCATCTCTCAGTATGTCGAAAGCGAGAAGTTGTACGGAGATGATGACAGGGGTGCAAAGATGGCGTGAAGTCAGTGTCTTCAGACTTAATTTGAAGTAAGCCTGTCTTTGCAAGACAAGCTTTATGGATGCTACTTTCTGAAGTCGCGATGAGAAATTGAGGCCTGTTCAATGGTAACTCCCAGCGGCTGAGAGGGGTATTTACAACCAACAGCTCAATATACAGAAGTGACGCGCCCGCCAAATTCCTTGCCACCCATCCCATCTATCTTTATGTCGAAATGCTCAGGTATTACAGACCCCTTACTCGTACAATCGACTGATTATCCAGGACGCTTCTCACGAGTTCTTTGATGCCGCCGACTTGGAGGCGTCAGCCGCAGCTTTGGCCGGCTTGCCAATGTTCCAGCCGCGTGCTCGCAGGGCTTTGACGATTTTGGGAGTCACGGCGGCCGTCAAAGGGACACGGAAGACCATGAGCGACTTGTGCACACCGTATGCAAGTAGAGCTTGCGTAGCAAGGCCTGTGAATGGGTCAGTGGGGGCAATCAAGCGGGTTCAGCCGAATATACGCACTGGACTGTTGGTGTTTCTGAGTAGTAGGGGTCACATTCTCGACTGCCTCCATCACGTCGGCGCCATCTTCCTCTTTAATTTCTTGCGGCCGCATGCTTGGCGCAACCATTCCGACAAGACTCCAGAAGCCATCAATGATCGCGTCCTCCCACTCTCCTATCCGCTCGGGCCCCACCAACCTCACGGCGAGGAAGCAGAAGGGAAAGTCCAGTGCGCACAGACCAATATATACCCATATCGCGGCTCTTCCATATCTGCGCGACAGGTCCTTGAAACGCTCTGATATCGATCGCGGCGGCCGGCTACCGTGCTCTTGCGCCAGGGAGGGTGAATGTTTGTCTGAGCTCTTGCGGATGTTGCGCAATCGTCGGAGAAGGGTGGCCTGCCATTCTCGTAATGTCGGACGTCGGGGCGCAAAGGGTGGACGTGTCGAACATATTCTGCATCGTTGCAGTCTTGCAGACTGGGTAAGAGGCGACTGTCGTAAGAATGGCCTCGCGGGCAGGGTCTCCGCAGGGCTCCCTCGTGCGAGGCTGGACCGGAAGACTGACGGCAAGATGCGAGAGGCCAGCATCGCAAGAAAGCCTCGTTCTTGCGCTAGGGATGTGCGGCTTGACAGGTGGATGGATGGCTCGCGGAAGCCATGATGGCCTCGGAGTGCATGATCTCGAAAAACCGACTGGCGCGATCCGCCCCCGGGTAGGGCTGCAAGTCAGCTTCCAAAGCGGGATGGCCCGACCCAAGCGTTCTGATATTCGGGGCGGGTCTCAAATGGCAGATACGAGTAAGGGTCTCAGGAGATTTCCGCAATGGAGTTTTTTGTGTAACGACTCAACTCTCCGAAAACTAGTCGATAGCACACCTGAAAACCCCGCTTTCTGTAGCTAGCAAGTAGTAACACCAGACTCAGTATCGACATACATGGAGTAATGGAAGACCGAAACATCATCACAATTTGACGGAATAACCTTAGTGGATAGTGGATCGGGTCTAGAAGAAATCACATTGCCGTGCGGCCCCACGCTTCAACCTACCATCCTACCTTGCTCTACAAGAAGCAGGGTCTCTCTTGCAACATGAAATCGGAAGAGATTCGCGGCACATATCCAACCGAGGATTGCTCGGATTTCATGGCTCGTATGAAGCGGATACGGGCTGGCGCGCTGTGAATCGCTAGCTTGCTCGCGACGTGATGTTCCTTGATCTTCCAAAGCTTTCAATGTCCGACACTCCGCCGCACAAGAAGTTCACGCTTGTGCCTTGGTGCGAGCTCACATTCGTTCTGTCTCTTTGCCGTCTTGAATATGACACCATGAACCACGTCCGTCGGAACGGTCCCGAAATGAGGCCCAACCGCTGATGCACTTCCAACCTCGGCGACATTAGAGCATCGACATCCTGTAAGCGCTTGATACAGCTCACTTTCCTCTTGCATCAAGAGCGGCAACTCTGATTCATCCAGCGGAAAGTGGTGATTTTGGTGGATTTAGGTTCATCAGCTGCCTCACGTTCTGCCGGAAGGAAGTGGAACGCAAGCTCAAACTTCTAGCGCGAGTTGAAAGCGGAATGCTATATGGACCAACCCTTTCGCCACCCTACTTGCCGACGTCAAGCTTGGACTGGCTGCGGATAAGACGGTGGTGTGAAGCCTACATTATCAGAGCTACGACAGTAGCCGGGATCTCACGAGTATCAACCTACCCAGCAGGGGCCACTGCAACGTCTCGAAGTCAGAGATGATTCTCTGAAGCTGGGCTTCACACGGCAGAAGGCTGATGCACACACTCCTCGATTCTTTAACCCTCTTGCAATGCTTGCGATTTATCGTTGGAGTAGTCAGAAGCGTCACCTAGTCCTAGTGCGTTGCTACACCTCTTGTATGGTAATCGTGAAGCAAAGTAGGGAAAATGCAACAAGGTTGTCGCGGCGGGCCGGCGCTTCGCGGGAACGGCGGCTGATGATCTCGCCCGAGTCCCTCTGAGCATTTCAACACTAAGGACCACCACAACGGTCGACTCCGCCTCCATGCATGAGACATGTGGGCCTGCAACTTTTGCATGGCGGTGACAGCTGTTGAGGTCGACGATGTGATGGGAGCGTCGCCGATGATCGGACGGCGGCACTCGACTAGGTTCGCCTCGGCCGGAAAAGTTTCGACTTCACTCGGGCTGATGTAGGGGCTTCAAGACAGCAGACCCCTTCATCAAAGGAAGATATGTCGAAAGGTGAGGTGGCTTTCGAACAATATAGACCACGGGCAGTCCTTCGTCATCTATCTCCTATGTGCCGTACACGCGCTCCGGACCGCGTGCAGGTCGCTACTCGCAGTCACTTCACGAAAGCGGGCGCTTGCGCGGTATAGGATTCGGTCGCAACAACTTCGCGAGCGCTAGACTCCCTCGACGGTGATAACGAAATAGTGTTTAACGGTATCCGAGTGTCTCGACCGCTTGGGAGTCAGATCCGCGGGCAAAACGGGGTGTACCTGAGTCAACGAGCTGAAGGTCTATTTACAACGCTGGTGGGGACATACTTAAAAGGTGCAAATGTCCAGAGCGGACATTTCTGTTCGATTTTGAAGTCTTTACCGATCATCGCTGGTGGAGTGGGTTTTCCGGCCTATTACGAATCGACACACTCTGCTGCATCCGCTTTTGTGACTGGCGCCAAGTGTTCAATCCATAACATGTATACCTCCGCCGTCCCAGGATCCCTTCCCAGTCCTCCCTATTCTGTCTACTTTCAGAGATCATCCTCGCGTTCCAAATCAGACGCCATGGGCGCAAACGGAGCTGCTAATGTCGACGGCATCGGATCCCTCAACCATCAACGAGCAATCGATATTGCGCGCAACTCTGAAGGCGAGCTGGACCCCACGGTCAACAGCTATCTCGAGGGAGCTATCAGCGAGATCTGGAACCGCATCAACGCACATCCCGACACTTATATCCTCAGCAAAGATGAATTTGCAGTGTTTAACTTCTACGTTCGACGCGTCGAAGGCTCCCCTGTCGCCCAGCAGGCAATCGAGCGCTACTGGAGGAACACGACTGAGCCTACAGCCGGACGACACTAGGGATGATACCGAATCACCGCATCACTGCGGGGTCGCGGCACATTGAGCCGGTACGTATCCCGTCCTCCGAGGTCATTCACAGATACACATGTTCCTGCGACGGAGCTGACCGTACCACAGCTTCTCAATTACGTCGATAGCTCGTCCACCTGAACAAGATGGTTGCCTTCTTCCAAGATCAGCCTATGAGGCTAGCTCCCCAGCCGTGCAGTCGGAGTGCCCGCTTGCTGGCAAGGAAGGCTATACAGCAAGGTTGCCAAGGAGTCACGTCCTGCGTCTGCGAGGCGTGGGGCAGCGACTCACACGTCGGAACGTCAACCCGATTCGCCAACCTCATCAACCACCCACGTTATCCATCACGATCCCCCAGCCGGTTTGAACGTGGTGATCGCCTCGTTGAAACCACAAAAGGCACGATTGCCATAGTTTCTTGGCATCGTCCCGTGGGGTCCCGGATCAGCATGTCACCAGACGGCAAGGCGAACAGGGCCAGCTGTACTTTCATCACGTCACGCGCATGCGCGCGCGAATATCGTCCACCATCGCGGGCCCAAGATGGCAGGCCAACAAGCTTTACCTGCCACTGGAGCTTCGAATTTGAGGAAATTTGCACGACACTGCAACGTCAAGGAGAATCACACACTCTGGTCCAATTCACCGCCAACCTTCCAATCATGCAGCGCGGCATGGAGCATTTTGGACTTTGCCTTCCTGACGCACAGCTCGAGAGTGATCACACATGCTTCGCATGCAACTTAGCAGCCCAGCGAGATGCAGATTGATGGAAGCCATCACAGCAGAGGTTGCAACATTAGGCTTCTTCAGTATCACGTAGCAGGAATGAAGGCAAATTCAGGGTCATCTCTTCTGCGACTACTTCGTGCAGCTGATTTAGAATAACAAATCGACGGGCTTTGGAGATCGGCATGCAATCCATGAACACGGGCTCCACTCATCCGCTGCCGCCATCTGTACCAAGGATCAACATCATCTTGTACTGAGTCGAGTCGAAAACAAGCGCATCCCTGACCTCCCTCCGTGTCGCCTTCCTCACCTTCCTTGGCAACTCGAGGTCTTTAGATGCATCATGTCCAAGGGCCGCGATCTGTCGCGGCTTTCGATGGCTGTCAAACGCTGAACCATGATCTCCAAAGATCGACAATTTTGCTTTCAACCCGTGGGGCGACTGCTTTCGTTGACATCTTGGATGACTGGAGAGCATCGTGCATCGTGCAACGACCAGGCGGCTCAAATTGCGAGCGTATCAGGCGGTAGAAGCCGTACGTATCGCCTCTGATCTTCAAGCAAAGGACGATCTAGCGAAGCGTGTTCCTAGAGACCCCACGCTGTGAACGCATTTGCTCTATTACACAGTGAGATATGCAGTCTCGGAGCAAGATACAACAGCCTCCATCGAACAGATGATCCTGTTTTCTCGGCGGTCTAGACCTTAATGCTCCGCTTGGCAGTATGTACGGAGTACATTCAACCACATCCTTCCTCACGACCTTTGTTGCTGTCACTTGCATCACTTCTCTCTTATGCCTAGACCGAGCACTACTGCACGTCGCTTACAAACACGCGCCCTTCGCTCTCGCGAGCGCTATATCGACATTGTCCGCCACGTGGTGCCTCGGACAACGTGTGGGCTCTCTAAACCTTAAGACAACATCCTTGAAATCTCCCGCTTATCCATGATCGTCACCTATCATCGGCACATCACCAGTAAATCGCCATCCATCATGCGGCAGAGAACCCCACCCAGCAGCTTGGGAGGGTGGCTCATCTGGACGCTCAAACTGCTCCATAAGGCAGTACGTCCGCCGTTGGCTTGGCTGGTTTTGACTTTGGCGCCATAGCAGGGCGGAAAAGAAATCTGCCTCCTCGACGCTGCGGTGAACTCAATAATCTTCTGGCAGGAAAAGGGCACTGTGGTCCCACAACACTGTGGCTGAAGATCGTGGAGGCCACGCTTCGGAAGCGACCGGCATGCCTTGCTGTCGCTGCTGCCATGTTGTTACCATCATCATGTCGCCCGGAAGTCTACGGCGATCCTGAGGAAGCTACAGTACTGCACCGAAGAACCTGCTACCGAAACCCGACACTACTTTTGCTCTGCCGTCCCTCTCGCCGGGAAACCTTCACGTCGGGTTATCGTGATAGTTCCGCACAAGTCTGATGACCGGACTTCTTCGCTGGACTTTAGCCCGAGCGTGGTCATGCGAGTTACCGCTCGACTCCGGCCGTTGTGAAGAACAATTGTTCTAGCCGCACCAGCGACACGCGACGGCGTCCGGAACTTGTCGCCCGAACACCAACCCTCTTCGGGGCCTTGCTTCCGCGACATAGCTGTGCTGCACCAAGGCGGTGCGCACCATTAACTCCGCGGTGATGATGACTAAGGTGGCCCGTCAGCCCTGGGGGCTCGTCTCGAGGCTGAGGGTCCAGAGTGGATATTCAAGAGTGGATGTTTTACTTCCCAGCACAAGAAGAGGCCCGCGAGAAAACCACAGTGCACGCGATTTCACGCATGGTCTCGACGTCCGGGAGCTCGACGGGCTTTAATTTCGGCATATTTTTGACTCTTGTAAAGGAGCAACCGATGGGCTCGACTCGCGGTACAGCCCTTCCAAGAGGATTTGTTCACATTCGTGGAAAGCATTCCTAGCTAACACGACCGTCCTGATGCCGCATGCAGGCGGACCAAGGATGCAGAGACTGACCATTCAACTTTTATAGCGACACTCTACACGCCTAAATGAGTGACAAACCTTGTAGCTTCCAGCCCTCACAAGGATCTACCAAAAGCAATTCCTCGCCCCTACAGCAACCACACCCTCTCCTTTCCCCTCGCATCCACCTGTCCCTGCACATTCATCCGCCCATACCAAAGCCTCAGTCCTACCGCAATCGCCGCCGTCGTGAAACTACAAGCTGCACAAACCGCATTCCCAGTAGGATATCCCAGCTCGCGCTCCTCCGCACGCCAGATCCACTGCGCAATAACCTGCGAAACCCCAGCCATGCTGTTGTTCAACGCCGTCGCAATGGCCATGGTCGCTATGCTGGGGGTGTTGCAGGTCACCCATGACGTGAGGGGGCCGGATGAGGGAAAGGCACCGCAGACGCAGAGGAAAAGCATCGCATAGCGTGTGGCGTAGGCGTCGGCGGGGAGGAGGCCGGCGGCGAGCCAGCCGATGCCGCCTATTGTGGAGGAGGCGAGGATGTGCCAACCTGTGAGGAGGGAAACGGGGTTAGTAAGGTCATTCTTGGCTGTTGAGCAAGTCCGAGGAACATTGCAAAGTTGGCTTACCACGAGCATTGGTTCGGTCCGCGTTCCAGCCGAGGAACAGGCAGACGCAGTATCCCAAAATCCACGGCGGCACCGTCATCAGCTGGGCGCGGATGGAAGTGTAGCCCAAACCATTCACTATGGTGGGCGCGAAGAACGTCAGCGAGCCGAGCGGCACGCAGTCAGTGGCATATGCAAAGTAGTGCGCCAGCATCCGTGGGCTGAAGCAAGTCTGCAGGATCTCATGCTTTGAGGCGTGGGCTTTCGTGTAGCCGCCACCCTTCACCTTGATGCGGTCTTCGACGTACTTCTTGTCGTCAGCACTTAGGAACTTGGCGCGAGCTGGGTAGTCGGGGAGGAAGAGGAGGACTAGCAGAATGGAAAGAACGGTGATGATGCCTTCGATGAGGAAAAGCCTGGGTAGAGGTTAGCAGACATTGCGGACCTGCAAGCTCGGATGGATTGACCATCGAAAACCCTCAAGCCCTCCAGCTCCGTTCATATTTCCCACGCCGTAGGCAATGCAGCCGCCGAAAGCACCCGCGGCTGTGGCAGAGGCGGACACGAACGCTATGCGAACGGACCGTTCCTCCACTGGGTACCAAAACGTTATCAAGTAAACGATGCCTGCACGACACCTTGCATCAGCTCACACGTGTTGACGCGAATTGGAAGAGGTCACAAACCGGGAAAGAATCCAGCTTCGAAGACACCAATGAAGAACCTCAGCACCACCACTTGAGTGAAGTTTTGTACACCGGCAAAGCCTAGTGTAAAAACGCCCCATGAACATAACAGGATACCTAACCACAGCGAAGGTCGGACGTAACGCTTCATGATCCAATTGCTCGGAACTGGGGAGAGCTATCAGCAGGCATGCTCATGGTTCCAACATAGTCATTGGTCAACGTACCTTCGAAGACGGCATAGGCGAGGGCGAAAACGCTCACTGCTATGGCATACTGCAGCTCCGTCATATTGGTCGCCTGCATCAAGCTGTCTCCTGCCTCCTCGTTCAACACTTTGCCGTTGCCAATGTTGCCTCGATCGAGATAGTTGAGAAGATAGAGAAAGGCCGCCAACGGCACGATGCGGATGTCTATCTTGCGAAGAAGAATGCGCGAGCGAGCCTTATCATCAACGAAATTGGCACCGAGTGTGATTTGGGGTTCATCGGGATCGGCCGAGGGACATTTCTAGCAACAGCTGAGGTTAGTCCGGCACGGTCTCAAAGGATTCGAAGTCGAAGAGGGCTCACGGGTGAAGCCTCGTCACTCATCTCGTGTCTTTCGACATCAGATGGTTCATGTTTCTCCATCTTGGAAGAATGGTTCAAGTATCAGGTATTAGTGAAGCGTTCTGAAAGATCGTGCCCCTGCACCAGGACCGCGTCAAATCTGTGGCAATGCGGTGCTGTAGCTAATCCGATGTGCCAGATTTGAGTGAGGAAGAATAGATGGAAACACGAAACGAAAGACAAGTTCGACCAACGTCGGTATTTGAAGGACCTGTTTGCTCTACGCTCCGGTCTTTGCTCTCCCGCTAATCTTTACCCGGTGATTTTGTCATCGAGGTCCACACAAGCTGCACGCTGATTGTCCTTGGTGCACATAAGGCACCGCGAGTAATGAAGTTGCCCGCGTGGCCAGTACGTGGAGAAGTCGATCAATGCTGGGCATGCGGTGCGGAAAGCGGGGTTGATATGGGGAGAGGCTTGAAGTGGAGCTGCCAGAGGCGGGGACGACGAATGTGGTTTGCAGCTCGCACGGCTGTTGCTGTGATGCCGTCAACTAGAACAGCAGTCGGCACTCTGGTCGGAAGTCGACATCCATGAAGATACTTCTCAAAAGGGGAAGCCGAAAGAGGCGGAAACAATCCGGAAACAAGATCGCTGTCATTGTGCGCTCAGGGGCGAGGAACTTCGTGGGAATGTTCCTCCGTCAGCGATTAGACCGGCGATAGCTCCGCGTTGCAGACATGTATTCTTCCGATAAGACCGAAATCCCTGCATGTTCATCTCCAGTATTTGCGAAGTCGAGGCGATGATGGGGGTTTTGTGGTGAGCGCTTGTGATATTGCACTGGAGCGTGTTACATCTGATCCTAGTCATCGCGCTTGTAGCCATCGCGAAGAATCAGCCATTCGGAGATCTGAGAAACGTCGTTGTCGAGGCAGGCCCGCGGTATGCTTGCATTCAAGATGTCGTTGGGTTTGGCATTTAGCATTTCATGGGTTGCAAGAATTTGGGATTTTAGCGAACTTCGTTGCTCGTCTTGGACTGATGGTCCTGGTCCTCGTATAGTCCGAGATAGTGTGCAAGATACTCACCAAGCAGCCCCACAGAGATGGCGCCACCCGTGAACCAAGCCCCTTTGTTGAACCAAGACCAGCAATCCTTTACGCTACCCAAGTCGACTTTTCGAATTATGTAGCCCAATGTCGCAGCAGCGCCCCCGCAAGTGCCAACAAAGAATGCTGGGCCCGCTCCGACAGACATTCCGGCGCCAGCCAACAGAGCCACTTGAGCGGTTGAGACGGCCGTCAAGAACAACTTCGCATTCTTCTCCTGAGCAAGTGCAATACTCTTAATTCCAGCCTTTGCATCATCCTTGATGTCTTGATAGGCGTATATCATGTCGTACACCATGGTCCAGGCAACACAGCTGCCGTACAGGCATGCAGCGCCGGCAAGAGCGGGGCCGTCGGAGAAGAGATCAATGCCCAGGGCTGGAAATCCCATTGTAGCGCCCCAGGAGAAAGTCAGACCGAGGACAAATTGAGGATAATTCGTCACACGCTTGGCTAGAGGGTATGTGCCCACAAAGAGAAGAGAAGGAATGCCGTAGAACAGACACTGGTACGGGAACTGCAAGAGTACAGCCAGACCCGTGAGCAGCTGCACGCCTAGGAACGGTATTGCTTGATTGACACTGATGGCCCCACGCGCTATTGGGCGTAACTTCGTGCGTGCGACGTGCTTGTCGAAGTCGCGATCCCAAAGATCATTGATCGTGCAGCCTGCGCCGCGCATGATGATGGCGCCCGAGAAAAAGAGCGCGCTGGTGCCGAGAACCGTGAGAGGCGAGGCAATGGGCGTTGCGAGTGGTGCAGCAAGGAGCGTGCTGAAAAGACATGGGAGGAAGAGATAGTAAGTTCCGATAGGCTTGTCAAGGCGGATGAGCTGAGCATAAGGTACAACAGGTCGAGGAAGGAGTGAGAGCGGGCCAGAGACGAAAGGTTCGGAGGATGTTGTTGAGCTTGTTGAGGATTTTCTTATGCTTTGCTGGGCGACGCCACCGATAGACTTGTTCATTGGAAGTACCGCTGAAGATATACGCATCTTCTCTGTCGTCTTGTCGCTCTCGTTCATACGCTTCAGAATGTTGCCCTTTCTCGTATGTTTCGAGCCAAGCCATCTCTTACTGCGCGCCGTCTGAAGCTGTCTTGATGTTCGGAAGAAGGACTGCGGTCTGAAAACGATGGAGGAGCACCGCAAAGAACAGCTGCTTGCAGTATAACAGGCGGCCATTGCGGGCCAAAGAGGAGGGGAAGACGAAACTATGGCTTACCTTAATATCGCACTCGCCATGAAGCTTTTTCAGGAGTTCTGACTTACCAGTGTGTAGAGAAAAGCCGCTCCGCTTCTCGAATACCTCTTCAGTGTTTGCACCGCAAGATTACACGCGGTTGCCCGGTTCGGTGTTGGAGTTCGTATCTTGAAGCACTGCA
This sequence comes from Saxispiralis lemnorum, assembly GCA_034509035.1. Classification (NCBI taxonomy): domain Eukaryota; kingdom Fungi; phylum Ascomycota; class Dothideomycetes; order Mycosphaerellales; family Aeminiaceae; genus Saxispiralis; species Saxispiralis lemnorum. The sequence goes on from JAWXCT010000130.1 coordinate 53,498, forward strand.
GGTAGTTCCCTCTTTGGCCGACACGAGCCTGGGAGCCCCGGGGCGCCCCTGGCTTACTAACCTCCGGCGTACCTTCCTTTTGCGCTCTGCAACGCCTCTCGCGCGCGAACTCCATCGCTCGTTGCCCTCCGCGCGCCGCGTTGCCTTCTCATCCCCACTCACTGACCTTGCACCTCGCTGCGATCACCTATTACCACCGCTCCCACTCCTCGCACTTGTCGGCAAATTTGCGCAGCGGTTTGGTAGAGTTCGCGACGCGCTCGGTCGTCTGCGCAGACCGCATGAGCTTCCGCGCCGAGCGATGCGACTGGTGGGGTCCTCAGTGAAGTCGACCTCAGCGGAGCTTCATTCGCCGTTCCTTCACTGTTCGCCTACCTCTCCACCACACTTGTAGCATAGAACGTCCACTCTCCAGCTGTCACAACTTCGCGACCGCAGCCATGCCAGCCAAAAGGGACCGGGCCAGGTTCCGGCCAATCTCTCCAGACTTCGACCTCAAGGCTCTAGTTGAGTCAACTGCTAACTTCTCCTACGTCGACCGCATCAGCGTCGACATGATCGATCAACAAGGCACCGAAGCCTTTGAGAAGCTCATCCTCCTACACGTCATCATCGGAGGGAAACCTCTGGTTATTGACGGGTTCGAAGATCGTTTGGATCCGTGGACCTTCACCCCAAAATGGCTGCGCGACAACTGCGGAGACAAGCAGGAAGTCGCGCGCGACTTGAAGAAAGACAAATCCTATCTGCCTCTCACAATGAGCCACTACCTAAATAATATGGGCATGCTCACCAATCAATTCGATGAGCCTGGCGAATGGAAGTCTGAAAAGAGACAGAGGCTGTATTTGAAGGACATTGATTGCCCAAGTGTGTGGCAGGATAAGCTGAAGGAGAACTTGCCGAGCAACCTGTTCTACCTGAACGAAAGCACGGGTGAACCAGGTGGTCCAGGAGCTGTGCCGGATCCGAATAATGTCTCTGGCAGGAAGATGGGAAAGGGAATCGCGCACGCAGCTGACCTGATGAGTTCTCTGCCGCCCGACATGCGCGCTGAGAATCTCATGTGCTACATTGGCCATGAGGGCACCTACACGCCTGCGCATCGAGAGATGTGCGCATCAGTGGGACAAAACATTATGGTCGAAGCATCTGCTACTGTGTCTGATGATGGCCGCGCAGAGAAACCAGGTTCGTCGATTTGGTTTATGACCGAGTCGAAGGACCGCCACACCGTATCCGAGTACTTCCTCAGTGTGTTGGGTCACGACGTCGAGGTCGAGAATCACTTTGCGCAGACCGCTGCCTGGAAAAAGGCCCCTTTCAAGACATATGTTGTGGAACAGAGGCCTGGTGACTTCATCCTAATTCCTCCCCTTGCTCCGCATCAAGTGTGGAATCGTGGCACCCGTACTATGAAAGTCGCCTGGAACAGAACCACCGTCGAAACATTGGAGATGGCGCTCAATGAAGCCTTGCCGCGCAGCCGTATTGTATGTCGGGAGGAGCAGTACAAGAACAAGGCGATCGTATACTACACTTTGCAAAAGTACAGCTCGCTGCTGTCACTGGCTCACAAGCAGATCTCGCGCATGCCCCCTGACGCCGGAAAGCAGATGCTCAACAGCTCCAAGATCAAGCAACTTGCAAAGGACTTCCGAAAACTATTCAAATTGTACAAGGAAATCCTCATCTCTGAAATGTTTTACCTAGACGATAAGGAGGCCCCCAAATCCATAGAGTATCTGCCGTTTGACAGTAACGTGACATGCGCGTACTGCAGAGGCAATATATTCAACCGCTTTCTTACCTGCCTGTCTTGCAAAGATCTGCTTGGGCACTCGACTGATGAAAGCGAGGGTGACCCGTATGACGTCTGTATGGAATGCTACGCCATGGGCCGTTCGTGTGGCTGCACAGGCAATCTGAAGTGGGTGGAGCAGTTTCGCTGGAAGGAGCTTGCGTCAAAATACGACAATTGGCGCAAACTGATCATTATGCTGGATGGGGGCCACGAGACCAGCAAAACGCCGCTGCCTCTTCTTGACGAAAAGAAGGAAACTGGGAAGAAAACGCTCGCAGAGGTATGCAAGGAACAACTCAAGCGTAGACCTTGGAAGGATGTACACAAGAAGGACAAGGAGCCCGCCAGCGATCTGGAAGAAGACCAAGAGATTGTCGTTGACGACAACGGTATGGTCAAAAACATCCGCAAGAAGAAGAGCAAGACTTACCTCAAGAACCACACACCGTGCCATGTTTGCAACAACAGGCACCCGAACTGGAAAATGGCGTTCTGCACGCAGTGCGACCGCGCGTTCTGCTACGGCACGCTGTTCAGAGGCTGGGACAAGATGCCCCTTGAAATCATGCAGGACCCGAACTACACCTGCCCTCATTGTCTTGGCATCTGCTTTGCTGGTGGTTGCAAGCGAGACCCCAACATGGAGCCATACCAGCCCAAAGGTACTCTTCTTGGACACGACACGAAAAAGGTGGCTGATGTGCGATCCGTCGAGGCTCTGGTCGACTTCAGCGTGAGCAATTTGAATTGGCTCAAAGACGACGATCCCGAGAATCGGGCTGACAGCAAGCGCTTGATGAACGCTACTCATGAGGCGCAGAGAGCTAAGCAGCTCGATCCGACGATAGAGGCTGACGGCGAAGAACAAGGTCCGGCGACTGGCGTTGAGGAGACTCAGGTGGAATTCGAAGAGGCCCCGGTGGACGAGTCAATGATTGATCCAGTCCTTGGCGGCAATGGTGGCTTTGCAAGCGCCAATGACGGGGACAACGGCATCGAGGACGAGGATGCGCTTGCATACAGGCTTCAGCAAGCAACCAACTCAGCGCTACCCCCTCCTGCCGCTATGGTGGCAGGTGCGCCGGCCGACGGCGGTGCACCGGATGGGTATGCGGCTGTCTCGCATGGAGGCTACGTCCCACCAGCCGCGAACACGTACCCGCAGCCTGATGAGTCCAACGGGTATGCTTATCCCGGCTACGGGCGTCCGCAAAGCGTCGAGCCTGCCCGTCACGGCAGCACCGATGCCACACCGGACGCCAGCGAGCTTCGGCCGTTCAAGCGCCAGCGCGTGAACAATGATGTAGACCACGAGGATGCAGAGTTCGAAGACATCAGCATGACAAAGCACCCCAAAGCTAAGGGCAAGGTCAATCGTTTGAACGCAGCCGGCTTCCGTAGTTCGGACCTGGCGGATGCCACGGCAACAACCTCCAAAGCGAAGAACGAGGTGCAGAGGCAGTTCGAGCGCGAAAAGGAGCGCAAGGCTCTCGAGAAAGCCAAGGTTGAGGGTCGATTCATCAGATTGACAGCGGCCCTGAAGAATAAGAGAAAGATCGTCACCCTGCGCGTGCCCGGTAACCGTCTTGCGCAGTTGCTGGCACAGCAAGCTGCGAAAATGGCTATAAATGGCGGCGAAGCCGATGCTGGGCATGAGACTCACGATGGAGACGTGACTCATAACGACTTGGAGCATTTGGGCGACGAAGAAGAGGGCGGCCCTGTGTTGAAGAGCGACATCGCTCCGAAGAAGACTAAAGAGGTTGCGAAAGCTCTGTACCAACAAAAGCAACGAGACGGCCGCGTCCTTACAGCCACCACCAAAAAAGCACTGATCCCCGTGGAGAAAGACGAGAATTACCGTGCTCGCGGGGGCGATCACGGCCGCGCAGCAAGACCACGCATCAGTGGCAAAGGTGAAGGTCGCGAGGCTAGACATCGCCGCAAACGCGATGTCGAGTACGAAGAGGTCGACATCGGGTCCGACGACGACCTTGATGACCTTTCTCTCTTCGTCTCTCAACCAGCCCCGGGCGCATCTACGAACAAGGAACGTCGCGCTTTACCTGGATACTTGCGCGACCGGCACGACGAAGATGGCGAGGCCGATTACCCCAACGAGCTACCAGCGCAGTACAAAGAACGCAACAACAAAAACAAATACGCCAGCAATGTTGCTAGTACCATGCTCGCAGCAACAGCGCAAGGCGCTCTCGACGCAGGAACTCAGAAGACGATCGACGCAGCTGCGAACGGCGACTGGACGGACGTCGACCAGGTCGCTCCGCCCTCTGACATCGACCCGAACCCCACCACCGCAGCCGGTGAAACGGCCCCTGCCCCACCAGCCCAGAAACCCCCCTCGCGCCTAACCTCTTCATTGAAGACCAAGAAGCCCACCGGCCGCCCTCGCGGTCGCCCTCGCAAGAACCCCATCGCCGACCCCGTCGCCCCCTCAAACACGCAATCGCAAAAAGCCAGCCCCGCTGTGTCGGCACAGCAGCAGCGCCAGAACGAAGTGGGAGAGGATAATCGCCGCGCCAAATTGCAGGCGCTGGGCATGCTGACGGATGATGGGGATGCTGGGGCGCCGATCGCCCTGCCTTTCGTCAAGGGCGGCATGACTGCGGGCGACGCTCTCGAAGTTAGTGACGACGAGATGGACGACTACTAAAGAGGGGCTGCTTGTGCTTGAAGTACGGGGACTGTTCTCAAGCGGCTGTTTGATGGCAAGGTGTCTGAGCTGTGCGGTGGTGGTAATGATCTTGGAAGGGTTCGAAGGGTTGTACACGCTAGCTACATCTGCTTTAGCGGCGAGCGAGGCGAAGTATCGAGCGGGTGAGATACCCAAAGGACTCCACTGTGCTCTTGAGCTGTTTTTGTATTTGATCGAGCTGAACTGGCAGTGGTCGATAGCCAAAGAGCAACTGAGATTGTGTGTTCCAACAATCCCCCTACATCTCGCTATTTGTCATGCCATCGAAGCGCAGACTAGAGCAGAAGATTTCTCCTTGCATTTTTGTGCTGTACAGCCATACCACAGCCACCGCACATTGTATTGTACATTGCATACCTAGCAACTCCACCTCTCCATCATTTACACACTCGACATAGCGGCCTGCTTCGCCTTGCTCTGTTCCTCCAGCATGACCTTCCCAATCGCCTCGAACTGTGCATCCGTCAAGTCTCTCTTGCCCGCCGCCTCCTCTTCCGCCTTCCTTTTCGCCCTCAAATCCTGCAGCTCGCGCACCGGCAGTCTCATCGTCTTGCCCAGGTCCGCACGACGACTCACACGCTCGTCTTCCGCCTCCTTCGCCTGCACGTACTCCCAGTCATGACGGTCGCGGAACCTGCTGTACTTGTTGCGCAGCTCGTCGATAACACTGGGCGGCATTGGCGCTGCGCGCAGGAAGGGCACGAACGTCTTCTCGTCGACCAAAGAGGCAGTGTCTCCGTCGTACTCTTCCGCATCGTGCTCGAACTTCTCCGGCCACGGCACCAGTGTATTGGTCCCCGCGATCACACGCTCGCCGCGCGTGTACTCCCCCTTCTTGGCGTCCCACGCGCTTCTCAGCGGCTTCACGCGGCCGATCACGACGTCGCGCGGCACGCCGTCCTTGCCCGGCAGCGGGAACACGAGACGGATGTTCTCGAGCGGGATGGGCAGCGACTGAGGCACCGTGGTCCGGTTGTCGCCCTCCCCGCGCTCGATGAACTCCGGCATGAAGTGCTGGAACACGTTGGTGTCGCGCATGCGCACCGTACCGTTTTCGCGATCGATGCTGTCGACGGTGTTGATGCGACCGCGGTCGCGGCCCGTGGTCACCACGGCGCGGTCGCCCTCGACGATGGGCCACCACTTCGGCCGGTCGTGCTCCAGCAGCTTTGGCCTCCCCTGCGCGTCGCCGATATTAAGGGTGCCGTAGCTCTCCGTCTCGTCGCCCACGTCGCGGCGAGGCCGCAGCTTCCCGGTCTCCCAGTCCGTGACGCGGTTCCGCCTCGCGGTGCGGATTATCTCTGAGTTCTTTTTGTTTGTTCTTTTGAGCTGCTCCCGGCGCTGCCATCGCTCTTCGATCATCAATTTTTTGTCGTCTCGTTGGACTTGTCGCGCGGCGACTCGTTTGGCGCGTGCGGTGCGCTGGATGATGCGCTGCATCTTGGTAGAGTGAGGAGGGTTAGGAAGGGGTTGTCGGCCGCGCCTGGGGACGATTGAAAGGTCGAAGGTAGGCCTGAGTCGGGTGCAAGAGATATACCTTGACACATGACTCAAACTCAGTCTGTCACGTGAGTCTGTCTGGCCTCGCCCGCCGCCGGCCCGAGCTTCCCCATGCGGGGCTGACGACATCGCCACATTGTGACGCGGCTGTGCCTGGAAGAACGTCCATCCAGCTTCGAGACCAGTGCCTCTCGTCTTGCTGTTTCACCTTTCCTTGACGTCTCCATTGAGCTGATTTTTGTCCCTCCGCACGTCTCTATGACTCCCACTACGTCGATGTGACACATCCTATTCAGCTAGCCGAAAGCAAGGCACCAACATTGAACGACCCTGCCGTAATCATGACACTCGACAGCGAGAGCGCGACTCGTCCGGACAATCCTCACAACGGCGAGGTCGAGAACGATGCGACCGAAAACACACCTCTTCTTCCAACCTCCGCCCCATCGGCCCCCGATCGCTCGCAACCGCACCATGAGCAATCCGCCTCCTCACTCCTCCGATCCCTCTCAAACAACGACAACGATGCCTCCAAAAACACGAGTGATCTCAGGCGACGCTGGCCCTCTCTTCTCGCCCTCCTCATCCTCTGCCTTGCCGCCGTTCTGACCCTCATCTTCGCATTCCTCACACCAAGCCTTGTTTCTCAATACGCCAGCGAGGCCGCAGTATTCACGCCTACAAGCCTTAGCATAGCAGGTTTCACCGCATCAGGCGTGCAAGCGCGCGTGCAGGGCGAGTTCACGATGGATGCTTCGCGCGTGCGAAAAAGTAGTGTGCGGAATTTCGGTCGGCTGGGCACGTGGATTGCGCGCGAGGTGGAAAGCGAAGAAAGTGAGGTCGAGGTCAGCCTGCCGGAATACGGGGGCATTGTTCTTGGGACTGCAACGGTACCGGGGGTTAAGGTCACCGTGCGCAACGAGCATACAACGCTGGTGAACTTCATGAGCGAAGTGAGACCAGGGGCCAAAGAAGGTTTGCGTCGGATAGCAGACGATTGGATTGCTGGGCGTCTAGGTCGATTGCGAATTTTAGGGAAGGCAGCGGTGCCAGTCAAGAGTGGGATTCTGAGTCTGGGGAAGCAGATCGTTCAACAAGAGCTGGTGTTCGCGCAGGGGGATGTGCCTGGTGTCCCAGCCTATGATATCTTGAAGTTGAATGTTCGGGATGAAGAAGAAAAAGGAATGGCGGCGGATGTTGAGCTGAAGGTTCAGAATGTGTACCCTGTGGATTTCAAGGTGCCACCGTTAGGATTCCAGATCTTGGTGGACAACTGTCGCAGAGGTGATCCATACATCCTCCTTGGGGACGCGGTGACCACGCAGATACATGTCCAGCCAAAGAAGGATGTGGAGGTCGATGCAACTGGTACGGTGCGCGATGTCCCTCCTCTGCTCACTCAGGACTGTCCTGACTCGAACAAGTCACCTTTGGACGTACTGTTGAGGAACTACATGAACGGGAGAGAGAACACCATCTACGTACGCGGATCCAAAGCACCGGATAGCGACACTCCAGGCTGGGTCACAGATCTGATGGCCGGCATAGTTGTGCCAGTTCCGCTTCCAGGCAAGACGATGGGTCATCTGATCAGGAACTTCTCCTTGGCCGACACGCATTTCAGCTTGCCAGACCCCTTCGCCGATCCTGATTCTCCCGAGTCGAATCCCAGAATCTCCGCGCAAGTCAAGGCTCTTGTCGCACTGCCTGACGAAATGAACTTCAACATTTCGGCCAATCAAGTCCGTGCAGATGCCGTTGTCTTTTACAAAGGCTCCAAACTCGGCGACCTTGACCTCAACAAGTGGCAGGCAGCAAACAGTACCCGCATTGAAGATATCGAGCATGGCGGCGCGGGTTTGATGATTCAAAGCCAGGTCGAAGAAGCTCCGCTCGTAATCACCGACGATAACGTCTTCAGCGAAGTTATTCAGGACATGGTATTTGGTGGCAAAAGGGTGACCCTCTACCTCAAAGCGGATGTCGATGTGCAAGTGGAAACGGCACTTGGCGAGCTCAAGATCCGTGGCATCCCTGCTGAGGGCGAGGTACCCGTTCAGCGTAGGTCTTGACCGTGCGTGTCCTTTCCTTTTCAATGGCATCCTCCGAAGGATAAGGTAGAACACATGGGCTGAGATGTTTAACAGCTATCTCTGGTCCTCAGCCGCCTAAAGATGGCGACCGTGATGGAAATATCACGGATAGCCTGCACCCTCAAGTTGGCGACTTGCGGATTGTCGATACATCACGCAGCGGCCTAACGATCAGCGCCCTGATCAACATCACGAATCCCACTGTCTACTCCGCCACGGTGCCCTATGCGGACATTCACATCCTCTGCAATGGCTCCCTCCTTGGTCACGCTACCGTACGCGACCTCAACATCGTCCCCGGCGAAAACACCAATGTCCATGTCGAAGCGGTCTACAACCCCTCCACCGCCGGCGGCCCTTCAGCCAAAGCCACCGGCCGCGAACTTCTCTCCCAATACATCTCGGGCGCCAACACGACCCTCTCCCTCCAGGTCCACAACACAAGCATTCCGCACCAACCCCTTCTCAACCGCGCCCTTTCGCGCTTCCCCCTCACCTTCCCAACCCCGCGCCTCCCCCGGC
>JAWXCT010000130.1:63099-74231 GCA_034509035.1 Saxispiralis lemnorum
CACCCGTCATCCCCAATTCCCCCAACTCCTTCCTCCCATCTCCGCACATATGCCTCACCAGCGCCCCAAACCCCAGCGCGACGAACACGGCGCTTGCGACGACAGCGAACAACACGACCGTGTGCACCTCGGCGTAAAATTTGTGCTTGCTGGTGCAGGCGAGGATGTAGGCCAGCAGGAGGAGGGAGAGCGAGGCGGGGTAGGTGAGGAGAGTTGTTGTTGGGACTAAAGAGAGGAGGGAACGGGGGCCCGGGTGGGTGCGGGGGTGCGGGTGCGGGAGGGTGCCGTAGCGAGTTGTGGGGTTGCGTCGGGCAGGGGTCCAGGAGCGGCGGGTTGCTTCTGTTTCTTCGTCTTCCTCGTCAGCGGAGGTGGTGGAGGCGTCGTCGTCTTTTGGGTGGTGGGTGGGGAAGAGAATGGGGGAGGTTTCGGCGTCGGGACGATGGCGGAGTGCGCGAAGTTGGGCGACGGGGGCGTAGAGGTAGTCGAGGAGGATGTCGAAGGGAGTCTTGGCGTTGGGGTCGAGGTAGAGGAAGTAGGCATCTTCGGGGGTGACCTTGCCGTCTGAGTCGGGGTAGTCGTATTCGCTCCAGTAGCGTTTTTGTGGGATTTGGACTGGGGACTCGACTTCGTGGTGGTGGGCGCGTCGACGCTTCTTGCGGGGCGAGGGAGGCTGTAGTCTGGTTTTTTGGTGTAGGAAGGTGCTGCTAGAGGGGCGTGTCTCGACCGCTGTGGTGCTGTCGGTCGCGCCGAAGGCGGTGTTGCCTGAGGCGGACTGTTGCGTCCCCGACAGAGAGCTTGAAGAAACGCATGGAAGGCTTCCTCGTTTTGACGCCGGGGGCGGCAATTTTCTGATGTCTCGCGAGAGGATCGGCATCCAGAAGGGGGTTGAGATATCGGCGGGCCGGCAAGTCTGCCAGATAGCATGGTACTGTAGCGAGAAGCCCCGCACACGTTCGACAAGGTGGCTATGGTCTAGCAAGGTCAAGAGCTCGCCAAAAGGCTTGCCTTCCAGACGCATCTGAAGAAGGGCGAATGGGAAAGTGTTTGCGTCTCGAGGCCTGCCGTCTTTACTCGCTCTCTCCATGCTAATTTCAGTATCTAGCGTTGCCAGCAGAGCGTTCCCCGGGTCGTTGTTGACTCCAACGAAACGAGATCGGCAGCTCGACAGACTACACAGCGGCTCCAACTGAGAGTCGTTCAGCAATTCTTCTCTGAGTGCAAGCAGATCTTGTTGCCCGTCTTGAAATGAAGTTCTTGCCTTCTGCGGCAAGGGCACATTCTTGTTAAAGAAAGCATCCAGCTGCTTCCTCTTCAATGGTACCGCTTTGGTCTCGGTTGCTGAAGAGCGCACGGAGAGTATGGCGTCTTCGTCGAGGGTCCATCGCGCACATGCCTTGGCTTTCTGGGGTAGTGATCCGGAAAGTTGCTCGCGCTCGTCAATCGTCACAGCGCTTTGCTCATACCCAAATTTGTCGAGGTTGTCTGCGATCAACGCGAAATGATCGGCGTCCAACATTGGTTGATCGGAACGACTGTCAGTCCTGCGCGGACTGTGTGGTACAATGTCTGTGGAGTTCGAACGGCTTCGCGGCGTATAGTACTGGAAATGCTGCAATAGCAGCACCTGTAACTCGACTACGTTGTCGGGGTGGACAAAGTAGCTGACCAGAGCGCCGGACTCTCCCAAAGGCACAGTCGCGATAGCGGTATCAAATGCGACCTTTGAGCCGCCGCTCGTTGCACAGAACAATCGCTCAGTTACAGAAGAGTCGCCATTGGCCTCAATCGTACTATGCGTCTTCGCAGGCTTGTTTTGCTGCTGTGTGGCTTCATACAATCTCCTAACTTGTTGCAGTGTATGAGAGTAATCGTCCAGCAATGGACCCAAATCAAGCTTAGTGAAGCTCTTTGGCTCATCTAGAACTTCCTCTTGAAAGCGCCGCTCAAGTTCAGCAGACTGCGTCCACTTCTTGTACTTCTTCAGTAGCTTACGGAAGGCTGTACGCTGAGCGCTTGTAAACCTAGCGAGGGACCTAATCTCGTTGCCGGCTTTCAAGACGTCATTGTCCAGTCTGCCGTACCGCTCTAGTCTTGCAATCGCCGTCCGCTGGCCAGAGTTAACTGTATTGCGAATGGAAAGCTGCTTGAGCTGCTTTTTGGCATGCACTTCTGATGTCAGCGAACACGTTCCCGGCTCAAGTGAGGGGAACCTCCATCTTCTTACCTAGACGCCGCTGTATTTCTCCAGACTTGCTCTTGACGAACAAATCGATCCGGCTATGCTGGTCTCGGAAGATTGCGAACATTGCATCTCCGACTTCGGCTTGCCTCTGATCTCCGGCGCCGGGAATCGATACAGTCTTGCCGTTGCCAGGCGTGGTGTGTTCCTTGATGAACTGCTTGATATCATCGTAGTCAATGTTGTCTGTATCGCTGGTCAGCTGCCTTGTCATCTTCGAACAAATTGGCGTGAAGACTAACGATGACTCCAAGCAGGAATGGATCTTTGTCGCAGGGTCTCGCCGTACTTCATGGCGGTGAAGCCAATGGCAATGCGAACGCTTGTGGTCGAACGCGAAGAGCGGTCAAAGTGCAAACAAAATATGGCAGGGTCAATTGAGCCGTGATACCGGTGGATCGCGAGAAAAAGAAGATGTCCCTAGCGTTGAGAGTTTATCAATGTGAAGTTCGAGGTGATGGTATGCAGAAGCGCATTCGCATGTGAGAGCGGGCTCGGTCGGATATGCACAAGCTATCTGTACCTATCCTTGGACTGGAGAGAAGTAACCCTTAGCGCAGACGCGTCTGCAAAAACTCTGATATGCTTCGCTTCATTGAGGCTGCCCCACGGCTGGATGGGCGAATGGAGCAGGGGGTCGTGTGCTCGCCTCTCGATCGATGCCGAGCACTGCAACGCCCCGCACCCCCGCTACAAATGCACTGCCTCACTGAATGGGTTCAGTGGGGCGACTTAGCAGGAGCAGTCTTTCACCTCGTTTGACGGGCCTTCGCGAAGAGCGTGTGGGTCAATCGACGTTTGAAAGGGTGGGTGTTGGTGGTCGTGATGGGCTTGCACGCGGTGGGTAGACACGAGGCCTTTAATAAATGCGGAGCTTGGGGCCGCAGACTGCCGCGGGGGTGAGGCTGGGGATCCCCGGCATTTGCCGGGCATCAATTCAATGAACTTTGCAATAAAGACTACTGTGAGGTTGAAACCTTGTGGGACCATTGTCGAACCGAGGGGCTATGGTATGGGAAGAGCACGAGCACGAGCTGATTTCGCAATTCATCGCGACACTGTCGGATGCCGGGCGTTAGAGTCAACGGGCTATCGATATTCTAGAATCCGTTAAAGCGCCCATCGCGAGTTACGAGTGCACAGAGTGCTTCAGAATGTACAACAGGTGACGCTTAGCCTCGTGAGCCACTGATCGAAGTGCAACAACACAAAATATCAGAGAGCGCTGTGAGCCGTTCTTGACAAGACAGCGGATCCCATGACATTCGTTAGAAGTCCCGCCCCCTTGTCATTCTAGCTGACCCTGCTCGAGTCGAAACTCTGGTGAATATACACAGGTGAGTGCGCGTACTAAAGATCAAGGCATTCAGTGAGACTTGTGTTGCTGCCAGTAAGGTAGCGGAGTGCGGCTTCCATTGCTCGACGCGGATTACGCATGCAATGGCCTTCTCGGCTGTCACGCTGAATTTGTGCATAGCAGGTCGCTTTCGGGTCAGATGTGACTTGGTCGTCTACCCGCACAGAGTGAAGTTCGAATGTGCTCTCAGATTCAAACTCCGAACGATGCGCCATTTTCCATGCTGTGTCGCCTTGAGTCTTAAGCTCAAACACGACTGTTCAGCTATCGTGAAAGCGCCATTCGCTTGCTGTAAGGGCTTAAGCTTCGCTCTCGCGCTTGTTCTGGTGGATTCCCCGACTCAGTAGGCCTTGCCGCTTTTTTCATCCGACTATTGGGTTGATAAGGGCTGCGAGACCTCGCATCAAGTCCTCTTTTTCGAGCCGAGTACGGACTTCTGCTTCGCGATCGGCGGCGGCTTGCGTCTTCGGGGTAACGCCGTTCTGGTACAGTCTTCCGTGTGGAAGTGCTGCGAGATGAATTCGAGGTGCTCCGAGAAGGCTTGCGTCGACGATGAGATCTGTGTCGATCCCTGGAGTAGCCTCTAAGCGGGTCTTGTCGGGCTTTGCGCGATACGTATCCGGAATGGCTTCCGCGAGGATGTGGACCATCTCCTGAGTAGCTACGACGCCGTCTCGATGGCGTGCGTGATCTCGAGCGAGACATATTCGTAGAGATGGTAGAGACCGAGTCGGAGCTGTATGACGAGACAGAGCGGGAGGGGGAGAGTTTAGACATACTCGTGCGGTCAACGGCACGCCCCCTCGACACTTGCTCTCCATTTGAAGTGTCTTTTGATCTGGTTCTCAGTGATCAGCGGAGTACCTCGCAGAAGGACCTGTTAAGACTCACTTTGGTTCTTCGGCCTTTGGAGCTGCCTCCGTGAGTTTGGGTGCTAGCTTGGGGTTCTGCAGTTGCTGCGTGCGCGAGGGCCGAGAAACGTAAGGCCTATCCTGTTGGGTGGCTGAACACTCATAGCTGTAGTGACCTATATGGAAGTCAGTTGCAGAACGCAGCCCTGTTCCTGTCTTTTTCTTACCCCTTTTCAAGCATTTTTGGCAGAGGGTGGTGGAGGATGCCTTAGAGGGACCACCGGCGCTGTACCGATTCATACTCGTGAACGGGGTTAACGATTTCAAAAGCAAGCGAGTTCTGCCCTCAAATTCTCGGCAAGGATCGAGACGACTCTGGATTAATCTTACAGAAGCGGTAGTCGTTTGGATATTCGCCAACACAATGAGCCTAACACTCACAGCCGCAGAGATGAAATGAGAGCTGGCGGCAACGCAGATGTCAGGTCAGCCCTACGAATCCCGGGGATCTCCACGGGTCGGCCCTCAGTCTTGGCTTCCCACGGCAGCCGCTTCTTCGAACTCCATCAAACCCGTTCTGCGCGTCTTCATCCCGCTCTGACGTGCAGCGAACAACCGCGCACTGTCCTCGCGATCTCTTCACCGTCTTGTCGCAAGGCAAGGCTGCTCTCACGGTCGAAGTGCAGCAACATTTTGCGATTGAAGCGACGATCTCCATTCACACCGACCCATTAACCCAAGAGCCTCTCCCCACGAGCACTTCCGCAGTCGACGGCGCCTCCATGTGCGACTCGCACGATGCCCCAGTTCCTGGTCACGGAGCCGACGATTTCCCTTGAGCCTTGTGTTTCCTGACTCCTTCTCACGGTCGATATCCTGTCAAATTTGTCACCGTTACGGCAAGCATCGAGCTCGCCGCCTCAGGAAACAACAGAAAAGCTCTTGGGTTCGTCACTCCTTTGAACTCTCTCGTGTTCGTCTTTTCTGGAACAAGGGTGTGAAGAGGCTCTGAGAAATTGCGCTGCTTGGTGAGCTATGGAAAAGCCCTCGTTCGCAAAGGTGCGCGATGCTGCTGCGTACCCCGCTTTCCGAGGAGAGCCCACTGACAAGCCACAGATCGCAGCAACCGGAGTCTTTTCTTCTCGACAACCTACTATTTCCCCAACGAGCACCATGCCCAAGCACGAGATTACTTCTTCGCCGCAAGACGGCACCGACGTTAACGTCACTCATGCGATTACTTCCACCGCTCAGGAAACACCTTCTGGTTCAAGCGTGACCAGTGAGCAAAAGCGAGAAGATATAAACGGCACACTTGCACCTCGAGTCCACATACAGAGCGCCAGCTCGAGTGCACCGCCTGGAAAGGCGCCACGAGCCCTCGATGGCATGTTGATGCCGACACCATCTGAGGAGGAAGGCACACTGGTCTCCTCGTCTACAGGATCTCGTAAACCTCCAAGCGTCAATGGAAAAAGCAATGCGTCTGGCACAACTTACGTGTTCGACGAGAAGGAGTCACTGCGGCCGGACGATAGCGCGAGTCTCAAGGCAACAGAAGATGAGGATGTTCTGTCACCTCCCGACTCGGGGGTTCCCGACTCTCGGACCGGGTCCGAAGATGGCGTTCAAGCGTTTCGCGACCAACTTAGAGAAATCTCAGCCACTGAATCATCTAGGGGCGCAGGAGGGCCGCAAGACCCGAAGCAGAGTCGCCATCCGACTCAGGGCGTCATATACATTCCACCGCCCGGCTCTGGTGTCGGAAATGTGCCCACCCCGACACGCGCGACTGCAGTGACCGCCCCTGGCTCTGAAACGCCCCCTGACATTAAGCTTCTTGAAGCGCTCGACAGCCCAAAAGACCGTATCATGGTGCTCAAGCTTGAGCAGGACATTGTCGACTTCATCAAAGACGCTAAAGAGTCTTCTCTAAAGCTACCGCAGACCAATGCCTTCTATCGCATGCTCGCTCACAAGCTTGCAGATTACTACATGCTTGGTCACATAGTTGACGAGTCCACCATGGCTGTGCGCATCTACAAGACAGAGACTTGTCGCCTTCCACAGCCGCTGACGGGTATTGCAACGCCCTCGACTGCAGCAAGCACGCCCCCACCTGCAGGGCCGCAGATGAAAATTCTGCGCCGCGGTGTCGATAGCGCCGGACCTGGGCTCGGGTCTGGTGCCGCATCGAAGACCAATTCGGAGAATGGGGACAGCGGTGACGACAAGCCAAAACCTTTGTCGCGAGAAGAAAGAGAGGCAAGGTATGAAGAGGCTCGGAAGCGTATCATGGGCTCCGCCAAACCTTCCGATTCCCCGGAGCAGACAGCCGAAAAGGACGTCTCAAGGACTAGCTCTGCGGCTGGCAAAGCTTCTTCAAAGAAGAAGCAAAGACCTGTTGACGACGACGATGATTTTGAGGCTAGATCGGCTTACAGTGCATGGTACCCTCCATCGTACACGTCCAGCGCTCCTACGCCAGCGCCGTATGGATATCAAAGCACAGTCGACGCACGTACCAGTCACTACACGCAGGCAGCACCCATGCAACAAAGCGCACAGGTCAGCTATCAGCAACACGGTTCGAGCGCGAACGGTCAGTGGCCAATACAATCGTCACAGAGCTTTCAATCGCAGAACCACCCACCCAACTGGGCACACCAGCAGCAGCCCGGCTATGACATGTCCGGCGACTTCCAGCGCGCGATGTCGCTCCATGGCTCGCAGCCAGCCGCGCAGCATAGTATGCAGCAAGGGTACCAAACGCCTTATGCTCAGCACTATGGCGCTCCGCAACAAATGTGGCCGCAACAGACGCCGCAAACGCCCAATTACTCGTCGCATTCGACCCCAACTTTCAACCAAACACATGGTCGTCAGCTTCAGATGCCTGGCCAAACCCAACAGCACCATTACCAGTTCGGGCAACTACCTAGCCAACATCAACCCGGCCGACCTTCGAACATGGAGCATCCTCTACCTGGGAGCTACAAGGGCAAGCACTTCAATCCAAACAGTCAGACATTCGTCCCAGCTCAAGCGAACACTGCTGCGAACAGACCCTTCACACCCCAAGGCCAGCCCGTGAACGCGCCAGCATATGATGCCAGCTACGGCATGCCGGCCGCATTCTCCGGACCAAGCGCAGCGCAAACCCAAAGCCCGTCTTTTGGAACATCGCACGGCCGAGCCTCAAGCAGTCACTCTCTGACCCACCCGCTCCCCCAGCCTGTCTTCCCCAACCATGCCTCCTCTCACGTCCCCCTTCCCCCAAAGCCAGATACAGCGTCCCAGACGATCGCCGACAGGCCCGCTCAGGCCGCAGCGACCACGCCAAGTACCTCCACCTACCAGCCTCAGAGCAGTATCGCCAAGTGGGGTGCACCGCCCTCGCTCCCGGCGAAGCCGCCACCATCGGTGGAACCATATCAGCCGGCTAAGTTTGCGCAGGTGCACCAGCAGGGCTCGCAGGGCTCGCTGAGGATGGCTTCGGGTGCTTCTGGGTATGCCTCAGGGCCGCATGTGGCGGGCGTTGCGGGGTATGGGAGGCAGGGCACTGGTTCTGCAGGGAGGTTCTGATGGGAAACGAGAATTGAATTGTTAGGATTGTTCGTGCTGAGCGTTGTTGTTCTTGAGAGTATGCAGACTCTGCAACAGACGTTCGAAAGCAAACAAGCTGTCTGTTTTGTTTCCAAGCGATTATATTGACGTCATCAAAACCTGTACTTGTTGGCCAGAATTGATCATGGTGAGACAACACCGAAGGTCAGCACGCAGATGCTTTGCGGTCATCATGAATTGAAAGTTTTGCCACCCATATACACAATGAAGCAGAAATAAGCGCAAGTGAATACCCGTGTCATATCCTGGTCCAGTAAGCGCTATAACGTAATCTGGCTGCTGTACATTGCAACCAGACGCTCAATATCCTCCGCCTTTTTCCCCAACAAATACCTACTTCATCCTCTCCAAACTCCTCCCCTTCTCGACCTCCTGCCTCCACATCAACCTCTCCTCCTCCGCATTCACCCCGGGCCCGGCATAAACACTCCCATACTCATTTCCCGTCGCCCATCCCTCCCCCAAGCCCCCCTTCCCCTTTCCCCGTTTCGTCGCCCTCCTTCCATACCACCGCCCATAGCACAACAAATAATACAACCGGAACGCCAGAAACGCAAACTTGTCCCGCTCCAAATCCTCCGGGTACTCTGCCCCGAGGTCCACCGCGGCAGCAACCCCGCTCATGACGGCCACCTCATGCGCGTTGACCATGGTCCAGCTGGCGGCGAAGCGCGTGCGCCGCTTGCCCTGCAGCAGCCACATCCAGGGCACGACGAGGGCGTAATGCGTCCAGGAGTGGCAGAGCTGGTGCCACCAGTCCTTGCGGATGATCTTGTCCTCGGCGATTTCGGAGTCGGTCCACAGGTGCGAGTCGCGCTCGCGGTTCAAGAAGATGGTCTGGAAGACGTGGTTTCGCCAGGGGACGGTGGGGGGGAATTGGGACTGGTAGTTGGTGCAGTCGAAGCACATTTCGAGTTTAGTGAGGTCCTGGGGGTACATGCGGATTAGGTACATGGGCTTGAAGTTGTCGCGGGCCCAGGATGTGCGGGCCGAGTGGTCCGTGGAGGCGATAGTGTCGACGGCGAGGTCCGGATTGTAGAAGTTCTCATAGTGCTTTTCCATGTAGGCCGTATCTTGGTGGGTGATGGTAATGTCGTTGGCGAATTTGGCGGAGCCGAGGACGCGGCGCTCGCCGCTAGAGATGGTAGGGGCGAGGAGGCGTTTGGCTGTGTCCGTGAGGACGCACAGGACAATTTCGTCGTATTCTTCCGTGGTTTCTTTGGCGTCCGGGTCGGCTTTGCTGCCTTCGACGTTGTCAGGGACCCAGGCTGAGTCGGGGTTGTGGCCGTCGGAGACGCGGGTGCGGGGGATGGTTTTGACGGTCACGCCGGTCTTGTCGCGCTTGGTGACGGCGGTGACTTCGGTCGAGAGACGGATATTGACGCCACGCGAGACGAGGTTGCGGCGCCAGGTCTCGTAGAAGTCGGAGAAGTTGGGGAAGACGACCATTGGTGGCATATTTGAGGCGACCGAGGTCTTGTCCGGCGGGTGCCACATGCCGTATGTTGGGCTGGTGGAGAGGCGCTCAAGGATCATAGAGGGCACTTCTGGGGCGTAGTTGCCGGTGCCGAGGAAGAGAGCGATCATGGGCAGCGCCACAATGTTGGCGAACTCCTCGCTGAAGCGGAAGAGCTTGACCAAGTACTTTATGGGCAGGAGCGCGAACAGGATCTCAAACGCGCGCACAATCTTGAGCATGTAGAAGAAGCGCTTGACCTCGGAGGCGTGCTTCTTCAGCAGCTGGGTCGGAAAGACGTTAGTCCAGAATTGCTCACCCTTGCCGAATGACACCTGCAGCTTGACCGGGTCCGCCCAGTAGCCATTGCGCGCGAACATGGTCATGGTGTGATGGAAGATATAGGAGCCGCCTTGCACACCCTGATTGAGCCATGAAGCGCCCGTCTTCTCTTTGTCGAGCGGGATGCTGTAGGCCTGACCACCGCAGTAGTCAACGGCGTCGACGACGGTGACATCGAATTTGTCGGGGTGGTTAGCGAGGTGGTGCGCGCAAGACATGCCTGGGAGGCCGGGTTAGCTTCTCTTTCAAGGCATCTCTCTGCATGCTGCTGAGATCGTACCTGCCGCGCCGGCGCCTACGACCAGCACTCTCTTGCGCTGCTGGTGCTCCATGTTTTTGCTCATGTTGAAGCGGGTCTGCGACGCCTGAGACCCAAGCGATGGCCTCTGTCTGTCAGACATGGCAATAAAGTCAGTGTCGTCCGTAGTCAAACCGCCGATGGAAACTTTTTAGGTGCGCTTACAGTTCAAGATGTAGAGATCAAAAGAAGATGTGCTGTCTACCACCACAAGAGGAATGGACGCATCATCACCCCAAACCACACCAGTTTCTTCGCCTCACCGCAAGGGGAAAAAGATGGCCTAGTACCTCTCGACGCGGTCAGGCGCGGTGGTGACGGCACCATCATCGCCGCCCGAGCCTGTGGTGCGACGTCATGATCGCGATGCGTGAGATTAGGTTGTCGATCCGACTGACAGATCAGTCTAGCCACATTGGGCCACAGCACGAGAATATATCTGAACCTCCAGTTTGGTGCATCCGCTTAGTCTTAATGTCCTTTTTCTGCTACTACGTCTTCATGAGTTCACTCGAGGGTACGTCGCGCGCTTTGAATATATTTCTCCGAACGGCTAGAATGCATAGTGCTGCTTTTCCAACACGTCAAGCAACCTTAATGCGATGACCACGGTCACAACAACCGCGAAATTCAAGCATACATGAAAATACTCAGCAACATACATCGCAGCGACAATGCGTACGTGCATCATCTTATCGCCATGACACGTATCTACACAAACAAACGCATCAACAACGAAATCAGCTCAAGCCCCGAACATGTGCTCGCCCGTGCTTCCCAGCGCCAGGCGCTGCCCTCCCAAAAACACCCCATCCATCCGTCAAACGCCAAAGCCAGTCAGCGAAATCATGGCCCCAAAGTCAAGCCTCCTTACTCTTCCCCTCCCACTCCTGAATCCTTCCCAACACCCCACCCGCCGCCACCGCAGCCCCAGCCCCAGCACCACCAACCCCCTCTACCTC
>JAWXCT010000130.1:91700-112356 GCA_034509035.1 Saxispiralis lemnorum
GGTCCAATGGGTGGGGTGTGAGGGTGGGGTGGGGAGGTGGAAGTGAATGCTCACAGTCGTGCTCAGTCACTCTCGTTGGGCGCTTCGGCGGCATCGGCGTTGGATTTATTTGACGAGATCCGTCTGCGCAAAAGTCCGGGGTAGCGGCTCGGCGCGGCGAGGCAGAAAGCGTGAACTTGAAGGGCAGTTTTGCCGACGCTCCAAAGAACTTCCCTCGACACCCGCCTCGACACCTCTGGATCGGTACCCCCCTCTCTCGATCTCCAGCCCAGCAAAGTCCTCGTAATACACCGCGACCATGGCCGATGAACCCCGCAAGCGCTCGCGCTTCGACAAGGGCGACCCTGAGCCGGTGCGCAAGTCCCGCTTCGACCGGAGGTCACGCTCGCCTGAGCAGAAGGACTCGGAGCCTCAGCGCTCGCGCAGCCCCATCGCAAAGAGCACGGAGAGTCCGGCGCCGGGTGACAAGGGAGATGCGGCGGCGGCGGCGGCAGCTGCTGCTGCCAAGATCAACGCCTCCATCAGCGCGAAGAAGGGCGTGCAGACCGTGGACGTGCCTCCCATCCGCGCTTCGGTGAGGCCTATACCATATGCACAACCTTGGAGAATGAGCGGAGGGATATGATATTAACACTTTCTGTCAGCCCTCTACGCCAGCCCCTCAGACTGGAGCTGCCAAATCACCTTCGGCCGGCGGCCTTCCCACCCCCAGCGGCACCCTCAACGTGGATATTTACCAGCAAGACGGTGACTATATCAAAGACATTGAAGTGAACGATTTGCGCAATCGTTACACATTGACCAAAGGCAGCACGCAGAAACAGGTAACTACACACTTGCATAAACCCACTGATGTTCATAGACCGCTGGGCGGCCCTGCCCTCCAGCCCCCAGACGCCATCTGCCGTGCGGCTCGTCGTCACGTTCGCGCTTTGAATGCCAGGCTTACTTCTGGTCTCTGCAGCCTCGGGTGCCGCGACAGCCCATTTGCATTAGCTGACCCCACGTGTGCCATTTAGATCAAAGATATCTCTGGCGCCGGTACGCCCCTACCATTTCCGCTGAAACGAGAAGATGACTTTAGGAATCGCATTCGCTCACGTATATAAAGATGTCACTACCCGCGGGAACTACTACCCGGATAAAAGCATGGCCACACCCGCCGTGAGTGCAAAGCCCGCTGTAGGGAAAGCTCAACACCGCTAACTTCATCGCCAGAACCCTCCGCTCTACCTTCACGTCACCAGCACGAACAAAGACGGCCTCGAGAAAGCTGTCAAGCACATCGAGGAGTTGATGAAACAGGAACTGCCCAACCTTATCGACGAGCGCCGTTTCCGTCGCACCAGGGAGCCGGAACAACAGGTCGAGCGCGATTCACTGGGCCGGCGCAAGTGGCCTGAAGAGCGGATTCCCGTCGACCTCGAGCCCATCCCGGGTTTCAACTTGCGCGCTCAGGTTGTTGGCGCGGGCGGTAGCTTCGTGAAATACATCCAACAGGAGACGCGGTGCCGCGTGCAGATCAAAGGACATGGCAGCGGCTTCATCGAGCACGACACCAACATGGAGAGTGATGAGCCGATGTATCTTCACGTGGCGTATGTCACATGAGCTCACCCGCGATGAACACTGCTGACATCGACACAGCGGCCCTGACCAACAGGAGGTGTACCGCGCCAAAGACATGTGCGTCGAGCTCCTCGGATCCGTGCGCGCCAACTACGAACAGTTTAAAGAGCAGCGTAGCCAGCGCCCCTACGGCGGCGGTGGCCGCAGCGGCAGCTACGGAGGCGACCGTGGGAGCGCCGGACCCGGCTACGGCGACCGCGGAGACCGCAACGGCGGCGGCCCAGGCGGTTACGGCGGTGGTAGCTCGTACGGCGGCTACGGCGGCCATCAGCCGCAGCAACAAGGCTACGATGCCTACGGCGGCGGCTCCCTGTCCCCTGGCGCCGCGCAAGCCCAACAAGCCGGCGGCTCCGCCCAAAGCGCCGACCAACCCGACCCCCAGGTTGTCGCGCAGGCCTGGATCCAGTACTACGCCGAGAACCCCGAGGCCGACCCCTACGCTAACTACGGTGGCTACGCCAAGGTGATGTCGGACTACATGCTGCAGCAGCAGGCACCGGGTTACGAACAGGCGCCAGGGTACGAGGGGGTGCAGAACGGTGGGCCGCCAGGGGCGCCGCCGGGCATATCGCAGGATGGGGGTGAGGTGCCGCCTCCGCCTCCACCGCCGCCGGGGCCGCCGGGGAGCACCGGGGGGTCGTATGGTTCGGTGAGTGTCGGGAGTGTTGGGGTGTGGGAATTTTAGGGGTTTGCTGACTGGGTTTAGGTCCCGCCACCGCCCGGTTTATAGTCTTCTTCCGTCGTGCATGCATGCGGGGTGTTCCCAAATGGTCTTTGAGTACTGGCAGAGGTGCGAGTGAGAGTTGGGCTCGAGGCGAGAGCCACAGGTCGAGCAAGCTGTTTGCGGAGGAGGCATGCCCGTGTTCTCTTCTCTGAGGTGATACACTACTTTTGCGAGGGTTTTAGTAGAAAGGCGTGGATGGAAACGGTTTTAGTAGAAAGGCGTGGATGGAAAGGTCAAGGGACTGGGCGGTATGCTGAGCCTCTCGCCGTCCACCTTGTCCGTCAGAGGTTCGCGGCGTTCAAGACGTGGAAATGACGGGGAATCACGCCTCTTCTTCTAGTCCTGCTGGTCCATGATATCGTGTCCACAGCACGCGTCCAGACCCGCCGCCCCCTTCAAGACTGGGCTTTCCCCTCTCCCGACATCGTCCGCAATCACATGCTGCAATGGCAAAAACAACCGTGCTCGCGATGGCCTACCGCATTCGGAAACTCATCAGCGAGCGGGTCCATCGCCGTCCGGCGCACGTTTTTCTCGCGGCCGCCAAGGCGCGTTCAGCCTCATGCGCGGCGGGCCAATGGCGCCGAGGGGAGACGTGCGGGACGGGACTTTCGCTGACGTCGGGGCTTTGCAGGGGTGAAGACGGTTGGTGGTGGTGGTGGTGGTGGTGGTGGTGGTTGTTCCCCAGCTTTTTTGGATTCAAGCCGGTGATTGTGAGGGATGGTGCAATTCTCGGGCCCGATTGATGTTTGAGGACTGGATCCGTTGAGGATGGGTGGGGAGAGTGGACGGTGCGGGTGTTTTCTTGCCGCTGCCGTCGTTCAATTGCCACGGGCACGGGGGCGGCTCGGCGAGGCGATAAGGGAGGCCGGGCACGTTCGCCTTACGGAAGGCGGCGGCGGTGGCGGCGGCGGCGGCGGCGGTGGGTCTCGGTGAAGAATTGCAACATGGAGCCATCGTCGGCTTGCGGGCGGAGAGAGAGAGAGAGAGAGAGGGAGAGGACTGGCTCGAGCGCTCGCTGGCCGTGCCGATGGCCAATGCGCGCCCTGGCCTTTCTGCTGAGTCTGACGCTGTTTGCTTCTCGCCTTCTTCCTTCTCCTTCGACTCCTTCTTCTCCTTCTCCTTCTCCTTCTTCTTCTTCCCTTCTTCCCTTTTTCACCCTCTCTCCTTGACGCTCGTCTTTTCCTAATCACCAGAAGCCTTTCCATCACATCGACCATGGCATCCACCGTGCCCTTCGCCCGCGCCGCCCTGCGCTCCTCCGCCCTCAAGACCGCCGCTCCTCGCCGCCTCGTCCAGCAGTCCCGCCGCGGCTTCTCCTCCCACTCCCGCTCCACCGCCGGCAGCAGCAACACCCTCCTCTACAGCGGCCTGACCGCCACCGCCCTCGCCGGCGCCACCTTCTACGCCTCCAATACCCGCCTCACCCTCGCCGAGTCGCCTGCCGAGCAAGAGCCCGTGGCCAGAGGCTGGTGGCCCTGGTCCCGCACCAGCAGCGCCGACACTACCCCCCAGCAGGCCGACTACCAAAAGGTCTACGAGGCCATCGCCAAGCGCCTAGTCGACGAGGATGACTACGACGACGGCTCCTACGGCCCCGTGCTGCTGCGCCTCGGCTGGCACGCCTCGGGCACCTACGACGCCGCCACGGGAACCGGCGGCTCCAACGGCGCCACCATGCGATTCGCCCCCGAAAGCGACCACGGCGCCAACGCCGGCCTCAAAGCCGCCCGCGACTTCCTCGAGCCCATCAAGGCCCAGTTCCCCTGGATCTCCTACTCGGACCTCTGGACCCTCGCGGCCGTCTGCGCGGTGCAGGAAATGGGCGGTCCGGACATCGCTTGGCGCCCGGGCCGCCGGGACCGTGACGTCAGCTTTTGCACGCCCGACGGCCGCCTGCCCGACGGCGCGCAGGGCCAGGACCACCTGCGCGCCATCTTCGGCCGCATGGGCTTCGACGACCGCGAGATCGTGGCGCTCTCGGGCGCCCACGCGCTCGGCCGCTGCCACACGGACCGCTCGGGCTTCGACGGGCCCTGGACCTTCTCCCCCATCACCCTGACCAACGACTACTACAAGTTGCTGCTCGAGGAGAAGTGGGCCGGGCGCAAGTGGAACGGGCCGGCGCAGTTTCAGGACGTGTCGACCAAGAGTCTGATGATGCTGCCGACGGACATGAGCTTGATTCGGGACAAGAGCTTCCGGCCGTATGTGGAAAAGTACGCCAAGGACCAGGATGCGTTTTTTGGAGACTTTGGCGCCGTGGTGACGAAGCTGTTCGAGCTGGGCGTGCCGTTTGACAGCAAGCCCGAGGACCGCCTGGTGCTGAAGAGGAGCGATTAGATGGCTTGTGACGGTGGAAACGGGGTGGCATGATGTGGGAGAACTGTAAGATTGGTTTTTTCTTTGGGGGGTGCTCGCGGAGTTCAAGCGTGTGTTTTGCTGCTAGACGATTGCTCGACTTGCCATGTGCTGGCACGGGGAATGGCTTTCGACCTTAGACTCTTAGATGGCGAAGATGTGGATTTAGACTTTTCTTGGACTTTATAGAGATATACATTGCTTTCAGTCACTGGCACAAGCTTCCCCTCATCGGGCTTTCCTCTCCTTTCCTCCTTCGTCTTGCGCTGGGCTCACATACACTCGCTGGAAAGGCAAAGCTTCCTCGTCCGACATTTTCGGACGGGCATTCACTCCCCTTTCGCCGGGGGGGAAAAAGAAAAAAAAAAGACGCCGCTGCATGGACATTTGCGCCAGCGTCGCCGCCTGCTGGGTCCCCATCTCTTTACCTTTCACTGTTGGCGGACTGCGTGCTGGTGGGCGACGGTGCGGTTTGCTGCTCGGGTTTATTGGGCGGCCTAGGATCGAGGGGTTGGGGGGCCCGTTCAAGGGGATTGGAGGGTGTGCCTGAAGGGGGTGAGGGAGGAGATTTCGGTGTCATCGTCACTCGCTCTCCACCCGTCTTGTTGCTCTGTTTCCTCCTCTGTCATGACACCTTGCGCGACTCGGATGCTCGAAACTCACAGGCGCTGCGTGCCAATCCTTCCATGACATCCTCCCCTGCACCATCTCTGAACCTGGCCACAGCATCTGCCACTGCCCCGACCCACATCCTGCCGTGTCCCTAACAAGCCCCTGCCATCCTCCGGGCGCGTGACCTCGTAAGATCGCTTCAAGTTCCCCATGGGACCCCTTCTCTTCATCCCCGGGCGCGATGAAACTTCCCCAACCCTGTCTCATCAAAGCATCACGTCACCGACAACTGCTTCGATTCCCCTGAACATCTACGGCGACATGCCGCGCGCCGTCGACGCATTTGTGCGAAGGCCGGGCTCCAACACGGGCAAAAACGACCAAGAGGCACACAACAACGAACCCGATGTCGACACGTAAAACCCTTCGTCCGGCGGAGGGCAAGCGCTTCTGCCCGATCACCCGGGCCGACGCCGTGATCCGCCGCTGCGAAGGTCGCCGGACAGCTTGACCTGGGAGGATTGCCCGCCTTTCTGGATGGGTTGCGGCGGAGTGAAGAGGAAGAGGGGGGGCCCTCTGGGCCAGACCTAAGGCTGAGCGCTGTCGCTTTTCGTGGTGGCTGGTTCATTGGCGATTCCTCTCAGCACGCAGCGGAGTCTCGCCATCAACTGGTCCCCAAGCAGGTGACGGAGCAGCAAGGGTGGTCCGCTTGGATTGGACGCAGGTGCTTGACCAGTCCCGGGCTGTCGAGAAAGTCTGCGGGACAGTAGTCTCTCTCGTCAAACTATGTAAAGGTCTGTCTGCTGCACTCGGGCCAACACGGTTGTGGTCAGCTAGTGCCGTCGTGCGCAACAGAGGATGGGAAGGAGGTCGCGTGCAGGGACCGGATCGACCTCAGGAACCAGATGACTTTGGCTCGTCACTGCTGCTGGCGCTTCGCGCCACGAAGCGCTTTCCGCCGAAGACACTGCTCCGGCGCGACGCTTGGTCATGAAGCCCATTATCGATCCGGGCTCGTGCCGGGGACCCGCCAACCATCTTCGGTGGAATTGCACATGGGCAGCAGCAATTACATCTTCGACCCAAAAGCGATGTGGACATGGGAAGAGTTTTATATGCCCGAGGCAGCCTTCAGCTGGGGGGGTTTCGGACTCAGCCGGACTCCTGATGCTTCTCAAGTCCTTGTGTTCTGAACGGTCATCCGGAAGCGGAGATCGCACGCTCGCCTTCTGAGAGCGCCAACAGGTGAGTACAAGCACTTTCCCGCCGGCTTCACAACAAAATCTCAACGCGAGATGTCGCAAAAAGTACTCTAAAGCATCTCAAAGTGCTTGAAGGTCTCTCTAAAACGGACCCTGCGAGCAGAAGATGAGATCGTGTCGAATGACCACATACCTTCCAAACGAGGAAGGATTCCGCTGTGTTCGGCGCGGCGAAACGCGATGGCTGGACCAGACGACCTCGACGCTAGCTCCGGTCAGCATAAACACACACCTGTCGCACAATCTGACGTGCATGCGACCTGCAGCCACGGGACTAGTCCGATTTGGGGTCTCGATGGTTAAGTCGAGTAGTCAACGTGTCAGTGTCAGCATCGCAGCGAAGATCCGTGAAATGTCGACATTGTTCCGCGTCACCAGAGATCAAATCAGCGACGGAGGTGCTTCATGGTCAAAGAACAGGGCCTCGCGAGAGGAAAGCGTATTACTACAGCGAAAAGCAAATGTGACCAATGAACCCATGAAAACTCCCCCAACGCCGCGCTAGAGAACAATCGAAGAAGGCCTGTGTCCCTACGCATCACGTTCCTCTGCAACGTCAGCTTAAATCACAATCCAAAACTGTCGAGCAGGCTGTTCGCGCTCGGCTCGTTGAATTGCGTTGGCTCCCTCTTTCTTGCCGCACCATCGCCATCCTGCTTGTCCTCGCCGTTTGCGGGCGCAGCTTGCTGCTGCTTCTTCGCTTGAAGATTCTTGAGAAGCTCGGCAGCTTTAGCCTCGCGGGCGAGTTTCTCGTCCTTGGGGGGCTCTGATGCGAATGAATCAAGCATTGATGGTGCCTCCTGGACCGATGGTTGAGTTCGCGCGGATGAAGGTGCTGGCGAGGCGAAGGAGTCGAGCATCGAGGGCTGGCTGGAGGAGTCGGCCTGGGCGCTGTTGGTGGGCGCTGACCCCTCTGGCTGTGTGGACGTCGACAAGGGCCGGTGCTTGAACTCCCATTGCGAGACGAGCGAGAGTGCCTGCCACCACAGTCCCATCCGACGCAGCATCCTCGCCGCTCGGAGAAGCGCAGCGAACACATCCACCGAATCGTGCTTCCTAAGCAGTCCATAGAGCCCCATCGCACTCGGGTCTCCCAACCCCCAGCGCTTGACCGACCCCTCCCCCCAGGGCTGCACAAGCACGTCCGCCGCATTTTTTCCCTTCCCAAGCACCGCCCTGCACCAACTCAGCCTCCACCTCCCGTCCGCTCTCTCGCTCACCTCCGGCACGATTCTCTTTTCGACGAGGTTGCGCAACATCTCACTCTCATCCCCACAAAACAGCCTCGCCACCGCCACCGCCAACTCCACATCCTCACACTGCCCGGCCAGCAAACTCGTCGCACTCGCCACATCATCCGCAAGCAAGAAAAAAGCGGCAGCATACTCGAACCTCCGCTTCCCCATCAACGCATACGCATTCTTCTTCGCGGCCGTCACATTCGCCTTCTCCGCAAAATCTCGCTTCAGAAACGACATGGTGCCGCGCTGTTCCCTGTGCCAGGTAGCGATGCGCCACAAAGCAACGAGCGTAGGCTTCTTGTGCAGCGCGAGGAAGTAGAGGCTGGCGTTGATAGGGTCCGCGGGCTGAGTGGCGCGGTAGGCAGATTGGGCGAGGGCTTCGAAGACGGGCGCGAGGGCCTCGCGCGAGAGCCAGGCGTAGAGGCCTAGGGCGCGCGCCATGGGCCAGGTGAGTTTGTTGTCATAGTGGGTTAAGATGAGGTCGAGGAGGGGTTGTTGCGTGGTGCTGTGGTAGGCGAAGGCGATTTCGCGCCAGTGCATCTCGGGGACGGTAGGCGTGGCGTGTGGGTTGTGGCCACTGGGTTGGAGACCGTTGGGCTGATATGCGGTATCTTTTCTGGACTGCTTTTTGTTTTGGATTCGCAGCGTTTGGACTCGCCAGTCATAGAGGAAGCGCAGTGCGCATTGGTCCAAGCCACCCACGTGTTCAGAGCAGTATGCTATCGCCTGCACTACTCGTTTCAGTTCGCTTTGTCCACGCTGGCCAAGAGCAGGGAGTTTTTTCTCGTTGAACTGTTGGAAAAGATCATCCAGAGTCTGTGTTTCCAAGCGCGAATCACTCGTGGGCTTCTGACCAGACAGTTGCTTATCTTCGAAGCCAAGCTGCGGATCAAGCTTTTCGCCTTCGCTCCAGAACTTCATCAGATACGCTAGATTCTCAAGGATCCTCCAGCAAAGATTCCAATGCCCCTTGGCAGCGAGATAAGATAGCTGCGTTGGATGCCATACAGGCAGCGGCGTGGCCATCTCCCGCGCGACCACGGGCAAACCGATCTTCTTGCTACCGCCAAACCGAGGGCTCACGATGCCCTGCACTTCGTCACTCAGCTCCGACACAGCAATGTCGTCCATAGGAAGGTAGACGCCGTTTCCAGCGCCAATCGCCAGCTTGCACTCGTTTGTCCACGCAAGAGCGCCAATAGCCAGCCCAATTCCAGGAAGCGAAACATCCGTGACCAAAACCCAGTTCGACCTCGAGTCCTGCAGTCCGATCCTCGCTTGCACGTAAATGTCGACGCTGGTCTCGTAACCCACGGCGAGCAAGTGACTACATCCTTTCGCGGCCAGTGCAAATTCAAGAAACCGTATCGCCCCCTCTCTGCACGGTACGGACTCGACGTATCCGTCCTTGAGGTCAGCAATGACAAGCTCGGCGTTGTCTCTTGAAGACAGCGCAGCAAAGTCCTGGGTTCCAGCAAGCATATCTGCGTTTTCCACGCCGGTGTGGTACGCGGCTACTCGGACGGCGTCAATTCTGTCCCGTTCACCCTCCTCTGACGCCAGGCGGAAGATCTCTAGTTTGCCCACTCGCGTAGCAGCAACGATTTGATCCGTGCCATCTTCGTCCGAACAAGCGACAACAGCAGAGAAATGCAAGAATGAGTCCTGCTCTCCGCTCTTCGCCAAGTCGAAAGCGAAGTGTTCGAAATCCTCCGGCTCGCGGATTTTGCCGCCCCTCGAATCGACGCCAAAGTATATACCTTTTGCGAGCGCCGGACAGAGCGCGACGCCCCAGATCGATCTGTGCTCGAGAGTACCACCCTGCGCGCTGGCGTAGAGCCGCCATTCGTGATCTCCCGCCTTCTTCACAAGCTCGGTCAGGTCATTTCGCACATCCCCATCTTGCCCAAAAACAGTAAGCCAGAGCCCATTGGTCGAGGTCGAGTGTTGCGTTTCCAGTGCAACTGTGTGGCCTTTGGCGGTAATATCAGAAGCACGCAGATCGAAGGGCACTGCATCGCCGACACGCCCAGTGCAGTAGCCAGCGCTCTCACAACCCAGACGTGCATCCCCACGCTCAGAGTCATTGTTCCAGCGCACCACCTCTCCAGGCGGTCCAACGTTCCAAGAAAGCACATCAGCGCCTGAACTCCCAGCACGCAAACCCGTAATCTGCCGCCCATGCCCGGACCAGCAAGCCATCTCCCTTAGCCTCGCAGCCCCCGAGATCGACGGCGAGAAGAAGTCCTCGACATCGCCGCGCCACCACCGCAGAGCACCCAACTGCTCATCCCACCCGAACGTATGCACAAGCACATGCAGTGTCCCCTCCTCGCACCAAGCCTGAAATCGCGCATTCTCGCCCTTCCCAACACGCAAACCCAAGTCCTCAGCATGCGCAATGTGAAACGCCTGCTTCGACACACCCGAGGGCGTAGATGGCCGCCGCTTGTGGCCGATGCTCTGCAGGCCCCAGGCGGACATGCGGCCGTGGCCGTCGAGGGTGACGACCACATCGGGATGTTGTGAGGCGACTTCTTTGAGGTGCTCGAGAGAATTGCTGAGCGGGCGGTCCTTGTGCAGGCCGACAGCGGCGTTGCAGGAAGCCGTGACGGCGGCGCAGAAGGGGTCAGAGGGGAGGATGCAGGCGTAGCGTGTGTGTTGTGATGGGATGAGAGGACCCTTGGCGACTAGGCTCGGCGAGGTCGGGATCGAAGTAATGAGGTTGAAGGTCGTGTGCTGAGACATGATGTCTATATCGTGCATGCCAGCTGTGCGCCAAATGCGGAGCAGACCGTCTGAGGCGAAGGTGTAGAGAACTTCCGGGTCGTCCTCATGGCGGCCACCAATTCCGCTGCTGCGGCGTTCGTCGGCGTGGATGTCCAGGGGTCGCCATTCGAGGTGCGTGACTGTCGCGGGCGAGGGGTGTGGAAGGTAGGTGTAATCAAAGAGTCCTTCCTCAAACGACAGCCGCCGCCATACCTTGACCAGCCGGTCGTAGGTGGTACACGTTGCGATCAGATCCGCTGAAGGGCTGAATGCGGCATATGCCACAGGCGAAGCAATTCGTTTTGACCACAGCGCCTTCCTCTCCTCCGCCCTCTCCGTGCTGTTGATGGACACCGCCGCAGAGCCGACCCTCGACGTCGGCAACGTTGAGAATAGCGACAGCGCCCGAGTGCCGCCTACCAGCACCTCCCCGTCTCCGCCCCAACTCAGTGTCCTCGTCTCGTCTCCCTCCTGGCTCTTCGCCAGCACTAATGCCTTTTCCCACCAAACCTTTGTCCATCCCTCCGTCGCCGCTTCCAGCACATGCACGTCCTTGTCGCTCGCTACGAGAAGCTTCCCACTCTCCCCGTCCGCGGCGATAGCAACCAGCCCCTCATCATCCCATGTAATAGTCTGGACGAGATTCGTCGGCGAGGTGAGGATGCTCAGCTGGCTGCCAGAGAGAAAGGCAATGTATCGTTTCTGCCGGAAGATGAAGGAGGCGAAGCTCTGGAGAGAGGCAGTTGGAGCGCCAGGCGAAATGTGCGTGAAGGTATTCGTGGTGCTGCTGCGGGTCGCGGCGTGGAGTCGGTCATCCGAGGGCATTGGCATGGTACCGGAGAGGATTCGCTATCGGCGCATGTTTTCTTCGTGTTGAAAATGAGTGAAAGAGTTGGGCAGACTCGAGGAGATCGCGTGGGAGATCGAAGAAGGTCGCGAGCAAGGTAACGAGTATCACATGCCCTCATGTCTGCACGTTTCGAGGTCGCTGCGCGATGACCCAATCAGATGCATCGACGCTCGGCTTGATCCGGGGGCCGGAAGCCATCATATCGCCAAGAACATAACATCAGAGCTGCTCTCTCTTCTCGAGGACAATTGATATGCACTCGCCCCGTTGAACTGCCCGAAAGCCTGCTGTCGACTTTTAGTCAGCCAAGAGAATTGTCGTCAGGTGCTCATGACCGAGCGTAGCACCTGAAGCGATCCTGCGAAAGCAAACCGCCCAATATTACTCGGGTGTCTCCCTCTTCCTATTCAAAAATTTGGAAAAAATCGAGTCGGAGCGACCTTCTCGGCCCCAGAACCGAAGTGTATCACGTACCCGTCAACGTGTATCGCTGGCAACCTTATCCATTGTTATTGCGCAGCAGATGATAGCTGGCCGGTAGCCATGTATCGTTGTTCGGTCCACTTTCGACCTGGGAGTCTAGACCGCGAGGGTAAGAAAGGAGAGTACCGCGAGAGTGCAATCATTCTCGTCTCAGCTCGTTGACTCGTTTTAATTTGCTTCACGCCATGGCTACTTATACATCGAATGAACTTCCTACAGACCGACGCGGTCGTCCATTCTCGACCAGCCCTCGTCAGGACACCTGATGAATCTCTTCACTTGTTCTCAGGCTCTGGCTGCGCCTTGGGGCCCTCCATGCCCTTGAAGGTCTTCTGGAACCACCCGCTCACTAACCCACCTTGCCCTTGCATTTCCATTTGGCTGGCCCTCCGGGCCCCGTAGTCCTCAGACCCTCGCTTCTGCTGCGTGAGATTGCTAAACAGTCCTCCAGAAGCTGCGGACGACTGCACGGCACACATCAGCTATCAGGTCAAGCGTACTCCTCACAGTCATCGCGCTAAAACATGCAACTCACCCTTCGCCGACCCGACGCGGTAGGGTAAGACGCGGCACCCGCACCCCCAGCTGCAGTTGCGCCTGTACTGCTGTTGCTCGTTGTCTTCTCCAGGCCGGACTCAATCGCACTGCCGATGGAGGAACGGCGCTCGGCACCAGTCTCGAAGAACTTGCGTGTGCCCGGGCTGGAGGGAGTGTGGACTTCTTTGCCGCTCTGGAACATGCCGCGGCGGTCTTGCCATTCGGTGGGCTTGGACATTGTGATGGTTCGTTCGGATGATGACTTTGGTCTTGCGGACAGTCTTTTCGAGGAAAAATGGGCTCAATTGCGAGGTGAAAGGAAGAACAGAGACGATCGAGAAAGGAAGAGAGGGGCAGAACGAGCTTGCTAAGCTTGCCTGTTGATCAGGTTTGCTCCCCTGTACATTGGACGGGTACAGAGCAGCGGGGCAGGTGCCGGAGCATGTGACACTCTCCACTAGGCCCCAACCCGATCGATGGAAGGAGTGATGATGAGGTGATGTCTCAAGCTGTGCACCTGCAGTGACCTAGAGTCTGGCGGTGCGGGGTAGGGGGGGGGGTTTAAGCTTCCAATGCTTACGGTAGACAAAGCATCAATGGTTCGAATCCATGGAAAGGCCCAGTGGTATGAAAGGGAGGATGCACAGATGCTCGGAGCCACACACTAGAACTGAGCCCGTGAAATGCCAGCACCTGGTATGATTCAGGGATACCGACATCGAAAGACGTAAGCGGCCTTGACTGCCACAACAGGGGCATTGTTGACCCCTCTGTGTGTGTTTTGCTCCAAATACCGCATATAGCTCGCGTCATTTCAGCACTTGATCCGACATGCTAGAGATCACCTCTCAAAAGGAGTAATTGATATTTCACCTTCACCCGACACCTTCGAACTTGACGTGGTGTGACCGCGCAAGAGTCGTTAGCTGTTCGATCGCACTGGACTTTCACGAGTGAAGATAGCGAGCATCTTCAGCTCCGACGATGTGGACAGAGAAGAGTAGTCGCTGTGGCTATGAATGTCATGCAACCCACAGTTGGCATCCAGATGCTGCTGCGCGATGAGTTCCAGGGTCGAGACTGGAGGGAATTTCGTCAGCGGCATACGTACATAAGGTCGTTCGGTCTGATGGCAGACGTGCGGTGCGGTAGAGCAGCCTGTACGGAGAGGTCTGTTTGCCAGGAGAAAAGGTCCCGGCTCGCTCATGTTGGCCAGGTTTGGTACGCATCGTTTTGAAGCCGCGCGACCAACTGTGATCCTTGTTCATCCACATCTTCCCGTCCTCGTGAGGTACTGGCACCCTGTACGCAGGCTCACTCGACGCGTTCTATCAGCGTCAACCACCTCAAATGCGCAAGACGAGATGTCAAGGTCAGCAAGTGCAAGTTCGACAGTATCCCACTCTCGGACACTCGCAGATGCTTGTAATGCTGTGCAGGTATACCATCTTTCTCCTGAACCAGCTTCTTGCGGCGACAATGCCCGGGAGGCCTCTGGCGATTGTTGACCCCTAGTTCAGGAACTTCCTCGCGCTTTAACAAGGCTTGTCTTCCCGCGTCTCTCCCTTGCTCCTTTTATGCTTGCCTGCATAGCCTCGTTCATGCAGCGGTGGGCTTGTGCAGCCAACTTTGGTGATGAAGGGCAATAGGCAAAGCTCGCATCGCGCGGGTGTTCACTCGAGGTGTAAGGTGACAGTGACACGCGTGTCGTGAGCGGTAGCGGCAGGCTGCTCATCGCGTGAAGGACGCATGAGAGGAGGTGAGGTCGCCTCTCAGTGATTTGCGCTCATATCAACAGTGACCTTGCGGGCTTGAAGCGGCCGTCCGATAGCATTCCGTCCGTGTGTAACGCCAAGGTGGTCATGGACGCGTGATGAAGTGTGCGACGATGGGCGGCGAAGTTGAGGACATGCATTCTCTTCTCCAGGTCCAGACGGCTCTCTTGCGAGTGCCACGCGAACAAGCTGATGAAAAGGTTCTTGCCAACCAGTGAAGGTGGAAGAGGGTGACCATCAAAAATTACGCCCTTAGAGCTCCCGAAGGAGATCTATAGCAGTTTTCCGCCGCGCTGTGCAATGCAGGGATCGCTGCTAGAGGTAGGACATACGTGAGCGTCCACCTCCGGACAAGGTAAGTATGAAGGAGAAAAAAGAAGGGTTGGAAAAGCTGCGAGTGAGCTTCAACTTATAGAAAGCTGGCCGCGCTAAATTAGCGCCGCCGAGGTTCTGCCCCAACTTCGTGTCACGTACGCACGGTCAAAGGCAGGTGAGCCGACACGCCCACGTGATGCATCCATGACTTCATGCCGAGGGCATTGCAGTGAGCTTCATTCAGTTCCTAGGAAGTAGATTTCAAGAGCATTTAATAGGAGCGCATGTGATTGTTCACAGAGTTCAATTCAGATCGCACACACACTCTCTCTTCACTCCGCATCTCAGAACAATCCAGGGAATGGCTGCCTCATCCCTTGCACGAAGCGCTTTTCGCGCCACCACCCGCGCCCAGCGCTTCACAGCCAGCCCATTCGTCTCAACGAGAAAGAACACCTTCGCACCTAACACTACTCCCACCCTCCTCTGCCGCACCCTCGCGACACCTGCAAAGCAAGAACAACCTCGCCTTCGCCTCGGCTCCGAAGCGCCAAATTTCCAGGCGCAAACCACGCACGGCGACATCGACTTCCACCAGTTCCTCAACAACAAATGGACGATCCTCTTCTCGCACCCAGCCGACTTCACTCCTGTCTGCACAACCGAACTCGGCGCCTTCGCTAAAATGCGCTCCGAGTTCGACGCTCGCGGCGTTCAAATGGTCGGCCTATCCGCCAACGACCTCTCGAGCCACGGCAAGTGGGTCGACGACATCAACGAGACCAGCAACACGAGCGTGCAGTTCCCCATCATCGCGGACGCGAAGCGCGAGGTCGCGTGGCTGTACGACATGCTAGACGCGCAGGACATGGAGAATTTGGACTCGAAGGGGATTGCGTTTACGATTCGGTCGGTGTTTATCATTGACCCGGCGAAGAAGATCCGGTTGACTATGATGTATCCGGCGAGTACCGGAAGGAATACGAGTGAGGTGTTGCGGGTGATTGATTCGTTGCAGACGGGGGATAAGAAGGGGGTGACGACGCCGATTGACTGGCAGGTGGGCGAAGATGTGATTGTGCCGCCCAGTGTGAGCACGGAGGATGCGAGGAAGAAGTTTGGGGAGGTCAAGGAGGTGAAGCCGTACTTGCGGTATACCAAGATTTGAGCCGGCATGTCTGCTAAGATGAGAGAATAGATGCGTATGATAGATGTGATGATATTGACGTACATACTGTAGCATAAAACGCTGTCTAGAAATGGAACCCGAATCAGAGCTGGACATATAAGCCTCCTGAAATCGTTCCACACTGTTCACCGCCTCAGATCAAGCCAATGCACCCATAGGGTCCCACAGTGGCAACTCCACTGGCTCCTGCGACTTCACATCCCTCACCTCTTTCGACAATACGCTCGGCTCCACGACCGCCTGGTAGACAAACTCCGACATCCACTCATCACTCATAACCATATATCCATGATCGCCCGCCGTTTCCGACCAGGAGTTCTCCACCCGCCACCTCACCGGCCTCCCCTTCTCCAAATGCACCGCCGTCAACACCATAGCATGCGTCATCTGGCTCTCCCCCGTCCTCAAGCGGTCCGCCTTGCTAAGCCCAAGCGACACGTTGAAGCCGAGCTCGTAGTCGACGAGCGCGGTGTCCATGATCCCCTTGGCGCCGTCGGATTGCTTGCCGACGTCGGAGCCGAAGAAGATGGGGAGGCCCTTTTTCAGCATCGCGATGCAGGCGGATTTGAGCACGTCGATGTCGACGTTGAGGTAGCTGATGGGCTGGCCATTCCAGACGTTTCCAAGGTGGGAGACGGTGAGGTGGGTGAGTGGGGCGTGGCGAGGGTCGTGGGTGAGGGACAGGAAGTCTTTGACATGGGTTGAAGCGGCGAAGGCGAGGGGGGTCATTTTAGTGGTTTGGAGGGTGTGCGTGGAGTCGTAGTATTCCCAGGTGAACTCCCTGCCCGCAGCGGGTGGGGGACCGAGGCAGAGAGTCAGGATGCGGATCACATCCTGTAACATCGTCTCCTTGCGCTCCGTGACCTGCGCCTCGCTAGCGCCAGCGTTCTGGGCAGCGCGGAGCTTGAGCGCGTCCTCGCGCAGTTTTGTCGTGAGCAGGCGGTCCATCACGCTGCTGTTCATAGCGTTCCAAGTGTCGGGGTAAAGCGTCTGCGGGACGATGCCATACTTGCTAACTAGATTGCTAGCCATGTCCCACTGCCCGCCGTCGCCCACGGGGCTCGCCATGAGGGCTTGTACCAGACGGGAGGAGACATCTTCCCCGCATGTTTCGAGTATGGACTCGAGAAAGTAATTGGCCTTCTCCACCTTGTCCCAGAAGAAGAGGTAGGACTGGCTAAGCTCGAAGCTCTGGATGTTGTATTTCTGCTGAATTGAAATTCGGAATACGTTGCAAGCGGCGAAGATCCAGCAGCGCCCTGAGCTGCGTTGGTTGGTGACAGGTGAGCCCTCATGGGGAATAGTGACATTGAAGTTTTGAGTGTCTTTGAGGATGGCCGATGGTTTCTCGAGGACTGCAGAGGGATTTGCGGTGCTGAGAGCCGAGTATGCAAGTTGGTTCTTGCGGTCTTCGAGAAGATGCTTGATGTACTCCTCAGCCATGGGCCCAGATACGTTTGAGTGGTTGTCGGATAGAATGTTCTGGTCGTTATACGTTTGAGACCTGAGGTTGTCTATCCGGACAGCGTCAAACTTCTCATCCAAGCTGGTGTAAGTTGTTGCTCGAGGCTGCTTTTCGCCTCGAGGTGGAGCTCGCGCTGCTGGAAGTACAGGGGTGGATGGTGTTGTACCCATGGTGTGTACCACTCTCAACGTCGTCA
Organism: Saxispiralis lemnorum; assembly: GCA_034509035.1. NCBI lineage: Eukaryota > Fungi > Ascomycota > Dothideomycetes > Mycosphaerellales > Aeminiaceae > Saxispiralis > Saxispiralis lemnorum. The sequence goes on from JAWXCT010000130.1 coordinate 109,109, forward strand.
AATTCGGTCTTGTCGCTATTTCACTAAAGCACTACATTGTATATTGTACAACGGATGAAATACCGGCGAGGACGAAGGCCGCAGTGGCCGCCATCAAGGTGGTACGTCGGGCCAGGTTGACGTGCGCTGATGTTGACATCACCGCCCAAAGAGGAAGGCGGAGCTGATAAGACGCAATGATCAATGAGCAGTCACGTGCTAATGAGCACGTGTCTTGCGCGTGCGCAATTTCGCACATCAGCAGCGTCAAGCTCTCCGTCCAGAAAGACACGTTTTGTAAGACCCCTTGCAGCATTGCTCGAGACCCTTGGCCACCGATGCAGAACACTCGATTGCAGGTCTGCTACACACCTGGTTTCGAAAAGAGATGGAATGAAGTCTGGACTTCACACAAGAGTCCACGGCCTCCGCAACGGCAAACACTGCTCCACATGACTCACACTCTCTTTTGTGAGCTATTTCTTTCTTCGCTGCGGCTTGTCTAGGAGATAGCAGTCGCAGATGAGAGACCTCCCCAGATCTTCGACTGTCAAGGAGAAAGCGCTGTTATGACGGCCAATCACTTGAGCATCATGAGTGCTGCCATCAGACTGTCAGACCCCGCTCAGCCGAACTGTTTTGCTGCCGAGAGCTCTTGGTAAACTCTAAAAACCCCTCTCCTTTCCCAATGCGGCCAACTTCTTCCTCTTTAGGGCTTCTGGAATCAGGCTAGGCCCAGAAGAGGGCCATGGCAATGGTTGTACCACATGTTGGCGTCCACGCGCGGGGAAACCTCCGGATCTTCTGCACTGTCGATCTGGGGAAAGCCATCGACGGCACCCAAGCGAACGACGACAGCCCCTTGGGTAGAAGGAGAGAAAGAGGGAGAGAAAATTACGCGACAAACTGCATTGCAACATTGATTCTCGCACGAGCCGATGTGTAAATGAGAGCATTCGGCAGAGGCCGAGTCGTCCCCGATCATGCTAATGTTGTTGTCGTGCCCGTCCGCAGCAACCACGTTTGGCCAGGGCATTCTGAGTTTCTGGGTTCTCTGGGTAGCGACGCTGTGTCGTGATAGTCAGCGCTGGGCAGAGTACCGCCGAGCAACGACTTCCCCGGAATCGCAGCGCTGGTAGCACCGAAATATACACATCTACATACCAACGGCGTCCTGCGGGTCGCAATAGCGTGTTTCCTTGGAGAGTAAATACGCTAGCCTTCTTGCGGCCCAAAGTCTCCTTTTGTCGAGCTCGGGATCGAGACCTTCCGCGCAAGATGTCGCCTCTTCAAGCGTCTTGGTCTCTTTGACTTCAACAAACCGGTCGCCAAGGACAAAGAACGTTGCAGCCCGCTCCTAAGGCCAATGGACGAGCAGCGTGGGAAGTCGTTTATCAGTTTCTGACAAATTGGGTCGAGCTGCGAATTGGCTCCTGTGTGCCGGGTCTATCTCCTGCTCTTTGCCAAGATCTGCCGAAGAATTACAGCACCATACTAATCAAAGTGGCCTTCTTTGCCATCGTGCCACATTTATCGTAAGTGCAAAGAGCCGTTGCTGAGATTCTGGGCATAAGTAGTTGGCCTACCTCCCTGCCGCTCTAGCTTTGATCATTTCCTCGCTCTTTCTCCTCAGCTTTCCGTAGTATATTTCTACTCATATTCACTCGCTTTAATCCTCTGCAAAGCCGCGTACACGATGGTTTCCCAAAAGCTGACGGCGCTCGCCGCGACCTTGGCTGGTGTTGCTGTTGCCCACCCAGCTGGCCGGGGCATCACTGCCGGCATCACCAAGCGTCAGAACATTGATGTGACTGTCCTCCAGTTCGCCCTGACACTCGAGCACCTCGAAAATGCTTTCTACAAGGAGGCGCTTTCGAAGCTCTCGTCCGAGGACTTCGTTGCCGGCGGTAAGTTCACACATGTGATGCTCGCATAATACGAGTCTAACAGCTTTCATCCCAGGCTTCGGCGCCGACTACTACGACCTCCTCAAGTACATTGCTTCCGACGAGGCGGCCCATGTAATGCAGCTGTCCGGTGCCCTTGAGGCTGCTGGCGCCACGCCGGTCGAGCCTTGCACCTACAACTTCCCGTACGAGGACGCGTAAGTGCAATGCCCCATTTCTCAACCTGCCTCGTTCTTGTCCTGACCCATTCTGCAGTCAAGGTTTCATCACCCTGTCCTCTGTGCTCGAAGGTGTGGGTACTAGCGCCTACCTCGGCGGTGCCCCCCTCATCGAGAGCAAGGACTACCTGACAGTCGCCGGCTCTATCCTGGCCGTAGAGGCTCTCCACACTTCATACCAGCGTAACGCTCTGGGCCAGGTCCCCTTCGCCAACCCCAACTACACTCCTCTTGAGCCTAACTCGGTCTTCACCCTGGCCTCCATGTTCATTGAGTCCTGCCCCGAGAGCAACCCGGCGCTTCCCTTCAAGGCCTTCCCCGGTCTTTCCTACACCGGCGAGACCTGTGTCGAGGAGACGCACCACGACAAGCGTTCGGCTCCTGTCGCCTACGGCGTGCAGCCCAAGGAGCACGACGATGACCACGACGACAAGGAGGAGATGCCGGAGTGCGATGACGAGTGCGACGAGTGCGACAGCTGCGACGAGGACAGCCATGAGCGGCCCCCGGCGTACGGCGACAAGCCTGAGAAGGACATGCCCGAGAAGGACAAGCCTGGAAAGGACAAGCCTGAGAAGGACATGCCCGAGTGTGATGACGAGTGCGACGAGTGTGACAGCTGCGACGAGGACAGCCACGAGCAGCCCCCGGCGTACGGCGACAAGCCTGAGAAAGACATGCCCGAGAAGGACAAGCCTGGAAAGGACAAGCCTGAGGACGACATGCCCGAGTGCGACAACCACGACGACTGCGAGGAGTGCGATGACTGCGACGATGACATGGGCAAGCCCGAGCCCAGCCCGCCGAAGCAGCCCATGAACCCGGCGCACCCCCCCGTCATGCCGGGCAACGGCACCACCCCCGGGAGCGGCACCAAGCCCCCGATGGACGGCGACGATGTAGAGGACAGGCCAGAGTGCGACAATCACGAGGACCAGTGCGAGGAGTGCGATGAGTGCGATGACATGGACACTCCTCCTGCGTACGGCCACGGTGGCAACAACGGCGGCAACACGCAGCATCCCAAGCAGCCTGAGCACCCCAAGCAGCCTGAGTACCCCAAGCAGCCTGAACACCCCAAGCAGCCTGAGCATCCCAAGCAGCCTGAGCACCCCAAGCAGCCTGAGTACCCCAAGCAGCCTGA
>JAWXCT010000130.1:146113-186778 GCA_034509035.1 Saxispiralis lemnorum
CCCTCTCCAACAACCCCTCCCGCTCCGCCCTCCCCAACTCCATCTCCATCCACCCATCAAACAACACCTCCTTCGCCCTCCACTCCTCAGCCCGCATCCGCTCCAAATCCGCGCACTCCTCTCTTAGTCCCGCGCCCTCGTGCTCCGCCCAGTGCAGCTGCCGCCGCAACAGCCGCATCAGCTGGTCCGCGGGGATGCTGCTTTCCCACGCCGTGAAGTTGACGTCGGGAGGGTACGTGATCATGAAGCCTGCTTGACCGGTGATCGGGTGGTGTGCGGGGATGTAGGCGATGTTGTCGGACGCGGGGGAGGGGGTGATGGGGATGCCGTCTTCGTCCACGGTGGGCGCTGGGGGGCCGTCGGTGGGCTGGGTCGGGGGTTTGTTGATGGTTGTTGAGGCGGGGGCGGCGCTGGCGGCGGCGCCGTTGGTGAGTTTGAGTTTGAGGGGTTTTTTGCCGGGGGGAGTTGGGTCGGTTTTGTGGGGAGGTTCGGGCTCGTGGACGGTGCGCATGTGTTTGGCGAGGGCGTCGGAGCGCGTGAAGGCTTTGTCGCACTCTGGTGAACCAATGTTAGCATATGGGTCCTCTTGAAAGCGGACGTAGGCTCGTGACGTACCGGGTAGCGCGCAGTAGTAGGGCTTCTCCTTCGTGTGACTGCGCATGTGTGCCTTCAACGCGTACCCACTAGGATGGTTGCTCGTCTTACGTTGACACTCCCCCCATTCGCACGTGTACTTGGTCTTCTTCGGGCCCACTGTTGCGCAATGCGCCGTCTGCACATGGCGCACCAGCTCGTCGTTGTTCTGCGCTTCGCCAAAGTGGCAGTCGCGCCAGAGGCATTGCGTCTGGGCTTCCTCGCGCAGCGCGTACTCGCCGTGCACTGGGGATCCTGGAGCACTGCTGAAGCCGTCGGAGGAGATTTGAGAGTAGTTGTCGTCGTCGTCGGGGGGTTGGGAGGATGAGGGACGGTCGAAGGAATGCCCCGCGTGTGAGGAGCCACCCGTCTTGCGGCGTTTGGCCGGGGGAGCGAGGTGGTCGTGGTCGTGATGGGCGATGTCGACGCTAGGGCGCGAAGACGGAACGGCGGTGCTGAGCTGGTCTTCGTGGTCGCTCTCGGCGGAGGGCGGGTCGGAGAGGTCGGACGAGGCGGGGGAGGAGGCCATGGTGAGGGTGGAGGAGGTGGTGATGGGGGGGTGATGAATGGAGTGGAAGGTATGAGGAGAAGGAAAGGTTGTGAAAGTTGGACCGTTGCGGAGCGTGAGACACTCCGCTCGTCTCCTCACGGGACCGTGTGGGCTGGCCGTGTGCACCGGCAAGCGACTCTTCCCTTGCTGCCACTCCCTGCGGCTGTTCCCGTAGCGGAAAGAGGCCGAAAGGATTTGAAGCTTCGGCGACGCTTCAACTTGCTTCCTCCTCTTCTTTTCCACCACCTTCTTCGTTGTAAAACAAAATCTTATGCGACAATCGGCAGCACGAAACTGGTGCACATGGTCAGTCGTCAGCTCATTTGTCTTCACTAACATCCACAAGATGAACGCCTAGAGAGTTCTGCAATTCTGACGGTTCCTTCGGAAGCCGAATGCGGAGTACCATCTACACATTACACTTGATCTGATCCCGTCCTCAACTTCGTGGAACTTGAATAGCTCCAAGTCAGCTAGCCGGGGAAACGTGCTGACATGGTAAAGAGCAGACCAACTTTCACGCACTACGTAAAAGCTACAATGACACTCCTTCCGCCACCATGCTCTCTCACTCCTTCAGCGGCGGGCTGTTGCCGAACTCCAGCTGCTGCAAGGGTCCCTCCCGATACCTGGCTCCAGAGACCGGAATCTTCTTCAGCATGTCCTGAATCTCCTTCATCTCGTCTTCACTCAGGTCAATCTGCGTCGAGTTCTCCTTGACCCTCGCCTCCGACGACGACCCCGGGATAGGCAAGATGGGGGGCATGCCATTCCTCTGACCCTGCGCCCTCACCCACGCCAGGCCGATCTGCCCCGGCGTGCACCCCTTCCTCTCCGCCAGCTTCTCCAACTCCTCCACCAGCTTGACGTTGATGTGAAAGTTTTCCGGGTCGAAGCGCGGGATCATCCTGCGGACATCGCCCTCCGGAATGTCGCTCGGGCTCTTGACCTGACCCGTCAAGAACCCCCTGCCCAGCGGCGAGTAAGCGATGATGGGAATGCCCAACTCCGCACACGTCTTCGCCACCCCATTCTCCGTGATGCTCGTCTCCCACAGCGAGAACTCGACCTCAACGCCCGAAACCTTGACCTCTTTGCTCGCGCGGCGGATAGTCTCCGCACTGCATTCACTCAAACAAACACCCCCCAACTGCCCACTCTCAACATATTTCCTCGCCTCGCGCATCGAAATTTCAACCGGCGTGTTGGGGTCCACGCGCGCACACTCAAAGATGTCCAGCTTCTTCTTCCCATCCAGCACCCTCAGGCACTCCTCAATACTCCTCTTGACATTCTCCGCGCTGCCATCTGGCCGCATCTCCCCCGGCGCCAGCCCGCCCTTGATCGAAATTACCACCTTGTCCGCGTCTTCCGGGTACTTGGTGAAGTATGCGTTGAGCAGGTGCAGCGAGTTGTATTCCGGCGTGCCGTACAGCTCGCCACCGTTCCAGAAGTTGGCGCCGGACGCGAGTGCGGCTTTCATGGCGGGGAAGCAGGTCGAATAGGGCAGGGGGTCGGGGCGCCAGGTCATACCCATCAGGCCGAAGCCTGTGGGGCCTACTGGGCGGCCGGCAAGGGTGATGGATTCGGGGGACTTATCGACGCCCAGGGCGGACTTGGCTTTGTCGATCATGTGGGCGGCCATGGTGGGTGGATGGGTATGGTACGTTGTTTGGTGGATTGGGCCAGGGGTTCAACTCGGAGTGAGTCAGTGGTCGCACGAAGCAGATGTGAAGTTTGATGGAGGATGCGATTCGGAGGGAAAGAGCACCGTAGTCAACCCTCCCTCATATATTTACCCCCTCAAACGCGTCAGACCCATCACCCCACCTCGCACGCCTACGTTGACACTCGAAAGCACTCCCATCAAAGTCCTCCCAACCAGCGGCCTTAAACGGAGCTTCAGAGTTCTGTCGACGGGATCGGAGGCACGTCCAACCGACTAGGCGTCCGGTCTTAAGCCTACTGCCGAACGACCAGAGACCGAACTACTTCCACACCTGGTGACTTCACTCCGATACCTTAAGCTCCACCTGCACGACGCGTTCAGCTACTCCCAGAACGGAAGGGCCCAAGAAGCGAATGGAAGATGGATCGGGAGGATTGAGGTGCCCCGCAGCGACCTCAGGGTGCGGTGCCGTGACGCAACGGCTCAGGGTGGGGGACGAGTCCCGTGGCTCTTTCACTGCCGGATTTTCGATTTATGGTCAAGGGAAACGCAGACAATGTCTCCATACCGAGAACGCCGAAAACGCGAAGGGAGAACGAACATCACAGGGTGATCCGCGCCGTCACCTTTACCACGCGAAACGAGGTAGGCGTATACAGTAGCAGTAAACCTGGAATTGGGCATTCATTCGCTTCACCCTACACACCCTGACTACCGCGCTCTGAAAAGTCTACTATATCCCCCACGCCGCGCTTTTCCCCAGCTCCCAAGCACTGATAGCAGCGCACCAAGTCGACGCGCCAGACGCCACGACCGCTTCCTCTTCGCCCTCGTCGCCGCCACGCTGACGACCCTGCTGCAACAGAAGCAGGTAGCTACAGGTAAGATTGCTGTGTGAGCGGCACCAGCTTCGCCGCAAACACCGAAACGAGAGCTTCTCTATGCTGCGATGACAGAGGCCTCGAGTGGCTATTGATGGGACCTTATTAAGCCACCTCGCCAATCTTACTCAACCCCTTCAAGCTCCCTAAGCTCAGCGCCAGGCCCTGCGACCGGCTGCGTATCCGCATGAAGCCCGTCACGGGCCCGTTCTCGCCCTCCTGCTGGACTGACAGGTTCGCTAGTGCATCCTCGCCTGTAGAGAAACGTTGTTAGCCATGTAGATTGTCAAAACTGAAGAAACTCCATCGACTTACCAAACACACTCCTCGCGTACAAATTCGCGCTCAAAAACTGGCACTCGCCCTGCAGCCCCTTATCCGGCGTCAAGCACTTCATATTCGTAACCTTCATGAGCCCACGCAAGAAATCACGCAAGCCCTTGCCGGCGCCCATCTTGGTGTTGATGTTGACCTTGTTCTCCCACTCGAATTCGGTCCACATGGTGCGGAATTGCGTCTCGGAGCAGTAGGCCGGGTGGATGTAGTCCATGATGTCGACGTGCACGTCGTTGAGGATGACAACGTGGGATTCGGTGCTCGACGCGCCGTCGTACACTACGTTGCCGAAGATGACGCCCGTGTCCGTGCTCGAGACCTTGATTGTCGCTTGCACGTTGAGGAAGTCGAGCGCGGGGAGGTTCTGCGTCGTGGGCCGCTCGACGACCTTGAGGTCGCCCAGCGTGGCGAACTCGACGCTGAGGTTCTGCAGGGTTTCGCGCGTTTGATTCACGAGCAGAACGTCGAGGACAATGTCGAACTGGTGAACGCGCACGTAGGCTTCCGCGTAGACGGGGTCCGAGAAGCCGGTAAGCTGGACGACACGGTTGAGCTTGCTGACGAGGTCTTCGCTGCCCGCGTCGCCGCCCGTCGCTTTCTCGAGGTCCATCTCCGCGTTGCCCTCGCCGTCAACGGCGTCCTTCTTGACGAGCTGTCTTATCGAGACCGTGTCGTCGACTTGCACGGCGCGTTCAGCTTTGGATGCCGCGTCCTCTTCCGCCCGCCTTTTCTCCTCGACCTGCACCATCTCCCGGAAGGCTTTCCGCGTGTCGTCCAGGAATGCGGTCTCCAGGTCCTTCCTCTGCGCGAACTCTGTCAGCGACCGCACGCAAGACATGATGCGGTCGACCGAATCCTCATCAATAGGCTGCTTGACGAACTGACTTTGCCCGGCGCGGATGATCGAGATCATAATGAGCATCGCTTCGGCGCGCAGTGCGTTTGTTCTCGCAGGGTCGTTCGAGATCTCGGAGTGGCGCATGACGAGTTTAGTGAGCGTAGACGAGAGCACGGCTGCAAGGTAGAAATCGCCCTCGAGAATCAGCTGTCGCAATGGTGGCTTCTGTGCGGCCTTGACGGCGTCCAATCTCGCCTTTGCCGAGCTCTGGCTGGTAAGTGCACTTTCAGTGGCGTAGGTCCCGTCGGCCAAGACCTTCCTGCTCCCAGTCGGAGCGGCTGCCTTCACGGTTCCGTTGACTTGGTCCATCGGGGCTTCACCCTCGGGCTGCTCTTCTAGTAGTCTCGCCTCAGCAGCCACGATAGGGATCTCGCCCAGTGAAGCCCGGATGCGCTTCCACGCTTCTCTGATATCCTTCTCCTCAAGCGAGTACTCGCCAACGATCCAGAGACTGCCTCTGTAGACCTTGCCCGCGCGCACCTCGCTCAACGTGCCGACTAATCTCTCGACGATCGAACCGCGCATGTTGGGGAAGCGCTCCACAACCTCTTTGACAAACGAGATGACGTCGACCGCAGAAGCGTTGTTGAAGTCCGCAATGAAGTCCATGAGCAAGCCCACCACACTTTGTGCAATCTCAGAAAACCTGATGGCGCATTGATGGATGGAGTGGATGAGTAGCGATCGGTATTCGTTGTTCTTCTCGTATTGCTCGTCAACAGTCTTGGACAACTCCTTCTTGAGCAGCATGACAACTTCCTCCACGTTCTTGCTGCTCACCATGTCCATTGCGAGCTCGAGGGCTTTTCTCCGGACATCCAAGTCGGGGCTCGAGAGAACGCGCAGGATCTCCATCGTCAGGTCATCCAGAATGCCTTCGTTGGCTTTGCGCAGCTGGTTCACCTTCTCGAGCACGATGAGCTTGACGTTGTTGTCCGACTCCTTGATGCTTAGCTCAATGAACTTGGCCGCCGCTGCCTTGACTGCCACCGGGTTGTTTGTAAGCGCCGTCAGTGAAGACGCCGCTTCGTAGACCACCGTCGATTCCTTCGCCTCCAAAAGATCAAAGATCAGTCGCAGATATCTCGCCTTGTTCTGCTGATTTGTGACCGCATCTTTCCGAATGAATTCCAGCTCCACCAACTGCAGCAGCTCGCTTGCGTTGGGAATGCCATCAAATACCCCGCTCAGGTACTCCAATGCTTTTTCATGGCTGCAGCCCATCAGAGCTGCGAACGCATTCCTCTTGCACGTGTTGTCCGCCTCCTGCTCCAGGAAGTTCTGGATCATTTCTGGCGCGTCGGGCATGAGGGACACATTGTGTGTGTAGATGGAGGCGATGGCGAAGACAGCGTTCTTGCGGACGTAGGAATGACGGTGCTCGAGACATGCGCGCGCAGGTGCGAGGAGAGGTTCGATGAGTTCGGCTTCGCGCAGTTTGGCGAGGAAACGGAGGGTGTTGCCGCGAATGTACTCGTTGGCGTGTTGCAGATCCATGCGAATGCCATTGCTACGAGAGCTCGTCAGCCTGCGTTCATGTGCCTTAACTCCCACCGGGGTCCCTACCAGACAAGGATCATCTCTTGCTTAAGCTTCCCATTTGAATCCAATTTTGGGCATATCTCGTAGTATAAGTACAGCAGCTTCTTCAACTGCTTACTCTTGCTCGGCATCACAAATCGAATGATGTGCATAAGCAGCGTCGGCATGGGATCCCCATTGAGCATGACCGTGAGGATCGTCTTCATCGTCTCGACCTTGGACTCATCATTTCCCTTCTCGAGCTGGGTGCGCAGCTCCTGCAGGGACGGCTGGTCCGCGGCATTGTCCTGGTGCACCAAGCTGTACGAGCTTTCCAGAAAGGTGGCCATGGTGGGCGATTGTGGAAGTGCAGTTGTGAGCCAGTCCTCCTCTCGGGCTGGGGTTCAATGTGTGGAAGCCAGCCCTCTTCGACTCGATCCTGGCGAGGTAGTTGCGGTGTGAGTGGGGCGCGTCGTTGGTTGGATAGTATGATGTCGCCGGAGAGAGAATCAGAGGGGACCGGGAGGCGAGTGAATAGTTCAAAGGGAGTTGTTCCCGTCAAGGGCGAGGAGGGCTGCTAAGGAGGACGTCTGGCGTTGCGGTCCAGCTGTCCAATCTAATCCCTTCCTCGTGTCGGGGAACCCAGATTTCTGTCTTGGCACCGCCTTGCGCCATCACATTGCGTGAAACCGACTTCGATGCAACTGCCTCGACTACACATCGAAACACCAAATGTCTGGACCTACCGGTGACCCTTTCTATCTGAGATATTAGTAAGTCTGTCAAATGTGAAGGAAACCGCAGCCGCACCCTTCCAGCGGCATGCCAGCCGATTCTACGATTACACTGCGGCCATTAAGTCTTGAAAAGCACGAGCTAATACCTTCGCAGCTCCGGGCACTCTGGTCGGTTCGGCCATGAGTTTCTCGGTAAGACGGCCACTGCATCCATCTCTTGAAAGTATACTCACTCGACCAGAGTTCGACTTCCGCGTCGTTGGTGATGGCCAGTCTGCCATCGCCCGCTACGCCAACAACTCGAATTACCGTAACGACTCGCTCATTCGCAAAGAGAGTACGAGTCTCCAAGCCTTTTATAACGCTATCTCCATCTCAACGAACTAAGCTAACGATCGGCAGTGTGCGTGAGCGCGCTAATGGTTCAGGAGATCAAGAAAATCATCAAGGACAGCGAGATCCTGAAGTGAGTTGACTAGCTTCCTGCTCCTTTGTCGATACAGAACACTGACAGTATGTGTAGGGAGGACGACACCAAATGGCCTCAAAAGAACAAGGATGGGCGTCAAGAACTCGAGATTCGGCTTGGCAGTGAACACATCTCATTTGAGGTCAGTTGGCAGCCTTTGAACTTTCTGACAACGGCGGCTGACCGTCCAACCCAACAGACAGCAAAGATCGGCTCGCTCGTCGACGTGAACGAGTCGGAAGATCCTGAAGGCCTCCGTGTCTTCTACTACCTGGTGCAAGACCTGAAGGCGCTCGTGTTCTCGCTCATCTCACTACACTTCAAGGCATGCAAACCCTCAATACGAATATTGGAGCAGACAGCTAACAATTATCCAGATCAAGCCTATCTAGGCCGTTTCGAGCACCGAAGGGAGTGGCATTCTAAGCGATGGAGTCAGGCGTTGGCTGGGGATCACGCCGGCAAATTGACCGGTCGTTGCGAGACCAGTTACGGATGTTGACAATGCACTTAGACAATGCACTTTGAAGAGGATGGATCGAGGGAGGTGGATGCGCACAATATGAAAAGGTACGGATGGTGTTCAAATGGCAAGGGGGCGGGATGGCGACGATAGTGCCAAGCATGTCGAGCGAGGGCACTACAGGACCTCAGGCAGCGAATGGGCGGGCGCGCCCCCGCGAAGAACCATGGGCTCGGGTTGGTTGGCCGCTGCCACCCATGCGCATGCCATCCCCCGACCGCCTCCAGATTCTCTCCAACCCTAAAATACCCTGCACGTCATCTGCCCATCGCGCTGAACAACCACGGACCTCTTTAACCTTACCGTTGCTCACGAGATCTATACCTCTGTTTCATCTTGCCTAACTTTTCGTTCCGCTGTACCATGTATCCATACTCCGTTCCTTCGTAGTCGCACCAGCCGAACCATTCAGATCATCACCAATGATGCCTACTCCTGACGAAAGCACCGCCATCCCTCCAACCCCACCGGTCGAGACGCCATCCTCCCGAAACAGCTTTACTTCCTGTCCACCAGAAGAGTTAAGAGAGCCCCACGCGCAGCCCGAACCTCGACATTCTCCCATCTTGTCCGCTCCCGAGCCTACAGAGGTTCCGGGCGAAAGGGACTTGGATCATGCGACCACTCAAGAACCCACGCCCGAGCCTGAGTCGCTCAGCAGCACTCTAGAACGGCAGGGCGCGAGAGAAGAGCACGAGAAAGGCGAGCATGTGGAAGATGCTTCGATGGTCGCAGAGCTCCCGAGCCCCGCTGTCTCGCCCGAGGCGCAAAGCGATAGCGATGTGCGGCTCGCGCAAGCGATGGCGTCGGCGGGACTGGAAGGAAGCAAGGCTGCGAGGCCCGAGGGCGCGGCGCGATACATGTACGATCCGGAGATGAGCAAAGACAGAGTATGTCATTTCGCAACGATGGACGCGCGAGCAGAATGGCTGACTTATTCGCCAACATAGTTATCGCCGTATGCGCAGACGTCCTTCCTCAAACCAGGCAGCAAGTTTAGAGGAACGCAGCAGTCAGATCGACAGGTGTATGATGTTCAGGTCGAGATCAAAGATGTCGACCTCACAGAGTCGTCTCTTTGCGGCTACCTGCGGATTCAAGGTACCTTGCACTCATACCACTGATGCTGCGTTGCGCGTTGATCTAAAACCCTCCTTCAGGTTTGACGGACGACCATCCTACGCTGACCACCTTCTTCGAAGGCGAGGTCATCGGCCCCAAACACCTCTTCCGCACAACGAACCCGACCTGGAACTCCTCCGAGAAGGTCGATCTACAGCACTGGGCGCGCTTCCCCGCTTGGCGTCCTCTTGCGCGCGCTGCAAAAGCTTTCCCAGCCACATTTACACTCAAAAACCATCTCGCGCGCGACCACCTCTTTATGCGCTGGAAAGAGTACTTCCTGGTCCCTGACCATCGCGTAAAAAGCATCTCCGGCGCGAGCTTTGAGGGGTTCTATTATATCTGCTTCGATCAAAGACAGGGCAGTGTGAGCGGGATATACTTTCACGCGAAGAGTGAGAAGTACCAGCAACTAGAACTGAGACACGTGGATGACGGCGGGTTGCAGCCAGCTGTAGAGTTCCGGTGATCGCGTGGGAGTTCTACTAACAGCTTAATAGCGATGGCGCCTTCTCGGCTGCGGTTGGACACTGGAAGAGGCTGGCAGCAAGAACAGGCTGCACGCATCGATGCGATTGTTTTACTTGATAGCGTTTTGGCAATTGAAGGGGGGGCTTCATAAGGACGACGCGGTTCAGGGATCGTTTTTTTTTGAGATATAGGTAGCGCTCGCGCATTGCATGTGCATACGCGGTTAGCTTTCAAAATTATTACATCTCAGCAATCGTTGCGCGCTCTCTTCCTTTCGTATCAAGACATCGGCTGCTCGAAAGAAAACGATGGCTCCAAGGCTGAGGCAGCTCGCCAAGACGATGCCAGGCTGTCAAGAGCGCCTGGTATCAGGACGCGGGCCGTGCCGCGCCGCAAACCAGTTCGCGCCGACGGGGCTTGCGGGCGTGAGCTCACCTTCCCTCAGGCCTGCTTTCTGCTGGAGGGAGCACTTGCATCGCGAGCGGCACCACTGTCCACCACCTCCTGCACCTTCCGTCCTGAACACCGTCGCGTGTTGCCATTGCCTTGTTTCCGTTCTTACCAAGCTGATGCTGCCGCTCGAGCATTCACAACAGCCCGCATGAGCCAACGCACCCGGGTCTCGACTCCCCCTCAACCACAACATTGAACGAGGAGACCCCGGCGATCGTGGCTTCAGACGACTCCTCGATCCACACCACCCCCTCTCTCCGCGCGCACTCCCACGTCGAGGGCAAGACCAACGTCGACTCTCACTTCCACCTCGAGGGTCCATCCACAGAGCGCCTGGACGAGCCGTCCTCCGCCGAGTCCCCGCCGCCCTTCTCCTCCCACAACTTCTCCTCCCAGTACTTCCCCTCGCAATCGAGCAGCGACGCCTACAACAATCTCGTAACCGCTAGCTGCGCATCCGAGTCTCTCACCGCCCTCGCACCCAGCGGTCCTGCTCCTCCATTCGAGGAATCATCCCCATCTACAAGCTCGGTCGTCGCGGAGACCAAGGCGGCGCTTCCTCGTGACACAAAGGACGGACAGAGCAGTAAGGATCTCGACGACGGGGAACCGCCGCCGCCGTATACAGAGGGCTCGAGTCCGCTCGAGGGGTTCACGTACGTCATGGCGGCTGCCGGAGGCGCGGCAAGCATTATTACGCAGGTACAGCAGTCTGCGCCTGCGCCAATAAACACTGCGATTGGAGGTGTGTGCAAAATGATGGGGGGCTTGCAAAGGAGGTAATAGCTGATTTTAGCGGCAGCAACATCGGACGAGAACATATCGCTTGAGCTGCGGTGGGTATTTACCGCGATTTGGGCTCCAAATCACGGCTGACAGATCATACAGTGGCTCACGCTTCACGCTCTCACGGGATGAGCTTCTCACGCTCCCCGAATTCGTCCTACTATCGCTGTTCCCTAATGGCCTGCTACCAGATGGCCACGTGAACAGTTACCACGACGGCGATGTCTACCAAGTCGACGTAAGCAACGCTCCTCGCGTCATGACGCAGACCTCCTCCAACACCCCTGTCACCCTTCAGCACATCACCCAAATCATGTCCAACCAGGATGTATATTTATCTGACATCCTCTACCCTTCACAGTACGACCCCAACTCGCTGCAGTACATGCTGGAATTCTTTCGGCAAGTCGCGCAGACGATCCCGCAGGGCTCGGACGAGCAGGGCCAGCAATCAAGCCAGGACCCTATGGGTCCGAGCACCATGCCGATCGAGCCTATGCCGGGCAATGCGAGGGACATGCTGCAGGATCGTGCTGGAATCATCGTGCTGCGCGAGGATCTCGACTTCTACGCCATCCCGCCGCGAAAGGACATCGAGCAGCACGAGATGATTGAGGTGAAGCGTGCGGCCGGCAAGGCGCTCCTGCAGCAGGATGGTATTTTCTCCGGGCTGCGCAAAAGCGAAGAGCCAGGGACGACGGAGCAGCATCTTATCGAGATGCTGACAGCCGGGTAAGCTGATTCGAGCCACTATCACTGCACGGCTCACGTTCTGACGAAAGCCACAGCGGCTTCAACCACAGCGACACCTGGGGCCACCGCGCCGCGGAACCCAATAAAGCCGTCATCTGCTCCATCGCGCTCGCGCGCCTGCGCACCGACATTCGTGGCGAGGCTGCCAATAGCAACGCTGTCGGCATGGCGCAGAAGCTGCTGCTGTTCTGGCGCAAGCCCGCGCGGAGGTGCTGGTGGGAGGGCGTGGAGCTAGAGAATGTCGAGGGCGTGCAGGGCAGGCTGAAGGTGTGGATTCGGAGGGTGTGGACGCTCGAGATGGTAATATCAGTGATTTACCCTTGTTGTTGTCAAGGTGTTCAGAAACTAATTTTGGGCTAATGCAGAGCGTCATCGGACTCCGATGATACCACGACCGAGTTCACCTTTGATTATGTGGCGCCGAGTCGTGGAAGGCACGTGCAAGGGTAGCAAGGCATACAAGGCTACCATCGTGCTACAGTGCGGGGCGCCGATGCCTTACTCCGCTGATACCCATGGTTCTTTTTCTATCCGTTGGAGGGACGATGCTTGGTTCTCGGGTTGGACTTGTGGGTCGCATCACTGGCCTCCTTATTTGCGTTTGCTCGAGGCTCGCTCATGGGCCGTTGCCTCGAACATGCCTGGTCGAGAAAGTCTCCTTTGAGGAGGGCAGCTCGGTCTTCGCCAGCCACGTGTGTGTATGTATACTCAACCCTCTGTTGCTTCACACCACCGGGGCAGAAAGACCTCATCTCTGATTGGCGATCACCTTGCTTTCGTTACATTGGCCAGAGGATCTCGGTACCTGTACGTCCAGCGTACATGCAGACCGGTGAGTGGGACGTTCGATCGATACTTGATCATTGCACAGGCATCGGTTCGCCTCTCATTGGTCCCGCGTCTGCTAAGACAGCGCCACCATTGTCGGCCTAGTGAAGCGCCTTGCGCTTGCAATGCTTTTCAGGCAAACTGTATCCGCGCGCTTCGCTACAGGGCGATGTCGGGCACACTCGCGCCTACACTGCTGGGCTTGTCTGATGATGTTCGCTACTACATCCACACCGCCCTGGTGCGAAAACCGCGTTTCTGTCACTCCTGGCCTGTGTCGTTGACCTTTGCCTTGCCAGATGACTATCTAGTCCATTATGGCGCCTGGCTCCATTGCTCATGTACATGTCGGACTCTCGCGTTGCTCGTCATTTCAGCCCAAACCGATGAGCTGTAAGTATACTATACTCTGCGAAAGCAGATGCTTCGCTCCACCCAGCTAGCGTGGCAGCAGCAAACCAGCCTGAAACGCGTGAGGGTGAGTAGAAGGCCGTTTGCCGTGTTGTATAAAGCACCCATCTTGCCTATGGCTTGGTGTAATGGTTGCTCGAACGGCGGGCTGCTGTATTCGCACACACCAGGCAACTGAGGCTCATGCCTTGCACGAGTCAATACCAAAGCGCACACGGAGCATAGCACCGAGCAAGACTGCAAAAATGGCGGAAATGAGGGCCGTGAGAGAGGTACTACTGTGTTCACTTGAGAGCTGACGCTGGTTTCGCTGATGGGGGCGCTGCAGCCATCAACAGCCAAAGGGGAGCCTGGAGGATTCACAGAACTTTCGACGCACAAGGGAAAGGGAATGATGGACATACCACCGGTCAGTATGCAACGCGTTCTCCATCATGATTCATCCTCACAATCAGCAGCAATGCCAGGAATTTTACAAGAACGACGAGGTCGAACTCCGTAACAACCCCGTCTCCCCAGCCACCCCCGGCCCACGATACCGCATTCGTTCCGAGAGGCAGCGAGCGGACGGAAGTTGGGAGTACCAGCTGATAGAGATGGCAACTGGAATGGTGTACCGCAACGGCGCTTGGGTCACAGAAGTCGAGATGAGAGGCCTGACGTAATTGCAGCATAGGTATGCTTCTAAACGACGACATTGTACCCACGAAGGATACTTTCAAGATCAGTCGATCAGGTCCCCTTGAGGGCAGCGTATCTGGTAGGGCATGAACACGCCAGCGTCGTGCCACTGTGCGTCAGCCCACGGTTCCAAGGGAGCGTGTACCAGCTACTCGGGTGCGAGTTCGGCTGTTTGAGCCTTGTGGTGCAACGTCTGAGCGCTCATGCGACTGTTACCCTACTGATTTCCTAGGCAGTTTGCGCTTATCCACAGCTTTCAGCAGCCACTTTCTCGTGTACAGACCATTAGAGGGGCCAGTAGACGCGCTTTAGTAGTCGAAAAGAAAGTTCGCTGGACCGAGCGCCAATCTGAGCTTTCGGTTTCCATTCTACATGCCGCCCGATGTAACCTAGCACCCTGAGACAGCGTAAGCTCAAGGTATCTGCATAAGGCGGGCGGTGCGGTCTTTGCGGCAAGCCTGCCAGTTGCCTCCTTGTTTCGAGCTCTGTGCCTCGCCCTGGTGTTTGCTCATTTGCCCCAGAAAGGCTTGACTATTCTGGTGTCGGGGATCACGTTGAACCCTCTCGTAACATTTCCTCGATCGTGTGTTCAACTTGCTTTCACGAGGGAGAATGGGAACGGACCACCCTCCATCGCAAACGACACAAACCGCGTCAGGCTCGTGCAGTCCGCCATCCTCAGATGGGACGCCGCGAGAAGCTGAAGCGGGAAGACTCGGTCCCTCAAAGGGCGCTCTAGAAAAAAGCATGTGCCGTCAAATCGGTTGGTCGACCGAGCTAATGATTTCTAGGACACTGGGCAGTACGACTAGCGCGATGGGTCTTCGGTAGGTTTACGAGAAGGACAGGAGAAGCTGGGGCAGGTTTCATTGATCCGTACACTGTCCAGACGAGGAATCGTAAGCTCTCACTTTGGTTTGTTTTGAGCGTCCTACTCTGACTTCGCATACCCAGTCGACACCAGTATCCACGGTTATCCTGAGATCGCCACCTTCCAATCAAGTGACCGAGCTTTCATGCAATACAGAGCCTTTAAGAACGTCCACTGTCGGATACTGTCGGCGAAGCAACATCAGATATACTGCATGGAGAAAGAGTTGGACGAACTCGACCAAGAAGATAATCAACCTGGTCGGAGTGCAAAGCTTCGCGATCTGGACCGCGACAACCGCTCCTCGTCGAGACACATGAAGGAAGGCATGTACAGCGCCTCTCTCACTCGCACAAGGCCTGAGCTGCTTGAGCTGCTTCGTGTAGAAGTGGAAGAGTACGGTAAGCTCTACTTAGACATTCATTGATGTTGACAAGTGCTCACGCTCTCCGGATTACGTAGACCGCTTTCTGTTGAGGACCCGCGATATCTGGGCACTACCATCCCCAACTGGTCGGGATTATGAAAGCGTTCGCACCTTTTTTCGAGACGAGACGCCCGTTGTCACCCGAGAAGCTCAGTTCATCCGGGAGAAAGAAGACATTGTCACTTTGCGTAGCGGCCGTGACTGCGCAGTCTTCGACGGCTTTGTCGAAAGCTGTCTACTCGTCATTGATGGCTTTCTACGTAGGTGGCTGCGTAGCAACATCGTTCAGGTTAGTTTGCTCTCAAGTTTCTCGGAGAACGTGCTGGAATGACGATGCAACAGCGCCTCTTCCTGACCCCGGAGCTACGCGAGAAATGTCAAAGCGGCACCGTCAGGTACTTTTCCCCAGCTAGAATCGACAAGCTGGTGAACGTAATAGTCACGCTCGTCGTCCTCATTCTACTGAGCATGCCGGTCGTTGTCATGTACCGAGTCACCTCTCTGGGCTCGCGCAACTCTGTGGTGGACTCAATTGGTGTTCTGATCGGCTTCACCCTCGTCTTCGCGATGGCAGTCTCCGCACTGACATCAGCGAACCGACAGGAAGTCTTTGCAGCTTCTGCTGCGTACTGCGCGGTGCTGGTGGTCTTCATTGGAGACTTTGGAGTTAGGAGGGTGGAAGTGGTCACGTAGCATGTTGATGGTTTGAGATGAATGAGATGGACTTAGCCGCCTGCAAAAGCCATTTTGCAGCCGCACGCCCGTATTGCTTTACCAGAAACTCCAGTCACTCCACCTCGTCTAGCGCTAAGTCACAGCAGACTTCTGAGCGTGAAAGAGTGTTGCAATCGATACGGAAAAGGCCCTGAACCTCTTCGTCTTGCGTCCTTCGCCTTTTTCTTGACTCCCCTCGTTCGGTGCGAGCCATCTACCACTCCCGCAAGTGCCACGCTATTAAATCTTGTCGTCCCTCTAGCATCCAGTGGCTTTGCTTGCCACCCCGCTCGCAGGCAACAAGTTGACTGTATTAGCTTTGCTGCCATCGCCATGCGCTTCCAGTGGTCGCTCGTATTGAAGTCCTTCAACTCAATTGCGCGCACTTTGATCTTGGCCAGCTGGGCCCCACGGCCAATCGCGGATGCCAGAGACTCCGTCTGAGAGTCGTTAAGAGGACTGCCTGTGTTTTCTAGCTGTAGGCGCAGTGCGAGGGAAGCGGGAAATATCGCCGTGATCGATGGAGGCGTGCTTGGGCCGGTCGTCTGTGGGCCAGGAGATTTCGGGGCTCCATTCTTATTGAGAGAGGTGAGAATGATCTGACGGCTTTCACAGCACGTGTACCTCGAAAACAGCTGCGAAGTCTGATTGTCGCGGCGACACATGATGTCCTGGTTGAGTAGATAGGGCGTAAGTGTGGTATCTGAGGATGAAGAGATGCTCGAACGTAGAGAGTCGATGAGCGCTCGGGTGAACGAGCTACGTTCTGGACCAACAGTTCTTGCTTTGCAGCCGACAGCGGCGAGCACTTCGAAGAGCCTGTCACTGTCACGAGCACCTTTGACTACGCTGCCGGCGCTACAAGTGTCCAGTATGACAAGAACATCGGCTTCGGTGTAGTGAAGATTACGCTCAGCCTCGTTGAAGCTCGCCTCTGCAGACTCTGCGGAGCCCGTCCCGGATAACGGGCATTCTGGGGTCCTATTATCACGGATCAGCGAGTTCCAAACGACTAGCAGTGCATCCGTCTCAAAGGAGAGTCACCCATAGATCTTGAGACCTTCCCCACTGTCAGCTCCGTGACCGCTGTAATAAACGATCAGCAGAGTGTGCCGACAGGAGCCCTCGTTCCGGTCAACAAAGTTGCAGATTGCACGGTTGAGCTGGAGCTGTGGGATCTTGCTGTCATGTAGCAATAAAACCTCGCAGCTGTAGCTGAAATCGTCTCTGAAAAGTGCGTGCAATTCTTCGACCTGCAACACGTTAGCAATTTGCTCATCGACAAAAAGGAACACCTTACTTCTTCTCTACACTTGAGGTACTGATCGAGATACTCAGCCCACCGGATGATCAAGACACCTACATTCTTGTACTTGAACGGCGTTGTCAGCTCCCTGCGCACAGCGTCGTCGAAGACAGCCTGCATGAAACACTTTGGGAAAACTGTGGCACGCAAGGATATGTGTGGCACCAAGGTTAATCCACGGCAAGAAAGGCTATGCGACGTTATGGATCCGAGCTGAGAGGATGTTTCTTACCTTGCAATTGAGTTGCTGACACTTGCAACGACAACTTGTTTTGTCGTCTCGGAGGCCCAAAAAAGCTGGCATTGATTTGGAGCGGCGAGAAAGTCCTTGTACTTCTGGGGAAGATAGCAATCACTCACAAAGCTTTCAAGACCGAGGTCGCGACAGAACTTCTAGTAGTTCAAAAGACTGTTTTGAGCCATGATAACGTCGAACGCAAAAGAATGTCTTTGATGCAGTCGATCAGAAGCAGTCCCGCACCAGTCTTGATGTTTGATGGCGCTTTGAAGCGAACGAGACGAGCAATCAGGCTTATCGTTATTAGGAGTGTCGCTAACCCGACCATCCAAGACTAAACCTGCGTTGCAAAAGTTGGACGCAAAGCCCCAATTGGTCAACCCCGTGTTTGCAACACAGGTCTTTGAAATGAACGGAGTAATACTTTCAGGCATTCTTTTGGTTGCCTGTGCATAAGCTAACGTTGGTGTAACGGCAGCAAAGACCGGGGAGAGCTGGGCCCGACGAAGTTGAGGAGGTGAAATGGAAGGGACAGCACAAGTTCTCGCCCCGTGGAGAAGAAAACAAGGTAGGTAGGGAATTGTGAACCGTTGTCGGCATTCTACTGACCATTGGCAGCTCCAGCGCGGTCTCTTCGAGGGCGACCGTGCGAGGTTGACAGATCGATCAGGAGACCCAAGCCAGCTGTACTGTGTCGTCGATTGGCGGGAAGACAAGACTCAGGCGACCTGGGAGTACCGCACCGTCAAGGTGGAGACGTATTCGGATTGGATGGCTGGAAAGCTGACGAAAGCGGATCTGTACCAAGGCGGGGCGTGGATCGAGCAGGGCAACTTGGAGGCCATTGGCAACTGAGAGGCTAGGAGGAGGACTCAAATTCCCGAGCGATTTCATGTTAGTTCAGCACGTGAACGATGAATGTCGAATCGAACAGCGAGCTGCGCTGTGCCACCCATTTGTGCGCAACACGGCGTCTCGACCAAAAATAAGCAAGGGCTCACCGTTCTGCTCAGCTGCTGCTTCCATGTGTAACGCTGCTTAGGACCCAAACGTGAGTACTTGAATTTCTCGATGTCTGGAGATCGTGATCCAGAGAGGTGTATTCCCGCGCCTTCGAGTATCTCAGTATATGACCATTCGTTGAGAGGTCACTACCATGGCCTTTTGTGAAGCTCCTGCGGAACACACGATATTCGAAATGCAGGACTCTCGGACGCCGTCTGATTCTGGAACGAGCACAGACACAACGCTTGTCAACGCTGAGAGAGACATGGAGAGGGCTACAACACAGCCCGCTCAAAGAGGTCAGAACCATCTGCGCGAAAGGAGGGCCTGATATTTGGCTGACTCAACTTTTCAGTCATCTGGCTTGCGCGCTGGGCTTCCAGATGGATGCGTGTCCAAAAGACGACCAAACGTTCGAGAGCCGAGCCGCCTGGACCGTATGCCGTGCAGAAGAAAAAGTGTAAGATCGCATGACGGTGGAGAAGCGGCGTTGCTGGCTTACAATGCGGCTGCAGTGGCCAAAGAATGGTTTGGTTACCATGGGATCGCGAATGTCCAGTGCAGCGCTCGAGAATTTCTGCAGAACAGAGGGTTCAAGTATCTGCATTGCAGGGTGTTATCAGCCCTTCAATGCGATATTGAACGCCTGGAGCTAGATTTGAAGGCTCTCGACGATGAAGATGGCCATTGGGGAGGCGCGGACGAACGACGGCGTTCCAAATCGACCATTCGTAGGAAAGACTTAACGTTCTCTCCAGGAGATCTTCGTGCACAGCGGTACAGCACAAATGTGCAGCGCATCAGACCTGAATTGCTCGCGCTACTGAAATCCAAATTGGAAGAATACGGTAAGGTCTCCACGTCGTCCGCACCCGTGTGAAGCCCAAGTCGCTAATTGTTCCCAGACGACTTCCTCTCCAGAGCTCGTAAGCTACACGCGATGTTGCGACCCACTGAGCGCGACTGCGAAAGCATCCGAAACCTGTTCGATGACAAGCGGCCGATCGTAAAAGAGAAGGCACAATTCGTTTGACAAAAGGAAGACCTCGTCACGCTTCGATGCGAACAGCGCCAGACCCGACATTTCGATGACCTTGTTGAACGGTCGCTCGCTGCCATTGATAGTGTCGTCAAACGCGTCTTCAAATCAAGTGCAGTCGAGGTAAGGCCATCACGAGTCCTGCTTTGTCCATTGGATTGCTGATGTGCATGGAGTGCATGTTCTTGAACAGAGAACGCCAGGAAACATCCGAAGACAAGAACGTTGTGTTCTTCTCCGTCGCTCATATTCAAAAAGTCGTGAATATCATCATTGCGCTGACAGTCATGACTCTCTTTATATTGCCAGTCGTGATTCTGTACGAAGTCACGAAGCTCAAGGAACGAGACTCGACACTCGATTCGATCGGCATTCTGACTGTGTTCGCATTAGTCTTTGCGATGGCGATCTCGGCTCTGACAGATGCGAGCAGAAATGACGTCTTTGGGGCAACTGCCGCGTATTGCGCAGTGCTGGTCGTCTTCGTTGGAGACTTCGGTGTCCAAAATGTCGGGATCAATGATAAGTAGAGCCAGCGAAGACTTCATTGCATGAGTCGGTGCTGAAAAATGTCGAGAGTTTCGTGAAGATTTTCCCTGTTCTCGCGTGGCAAGTCCTTAAATATTCGGGCAAACGGTCGCCTAGAGCCTATACGTGCTGAGTGGCGCACTTCTCCAGACTTTGATGGGCTTTGAATCTTTGTGATGCGCATCGTGCGCTTTCAGCTTGGCTCGAATATTGGGAGGTGGTCATGGTCCCTATCACAGTGGCGTTTATGGTCTTGGTAACGCGCCACGTGGTCGTCAAGATGCTTCCCAAGTGGTAAAGGCATCTTTCCACATGGATGAGACGTGCACACATCTTCTCCGCGCGTAGGAGGTGCGTTGTAGAGACTCGCACTGCTCTGTCTTTGAGGCCGGACATATAATTCTTTCGCCCCCCCGTGCTCATCACATCGACCCAGCGACTCGATTTCTTTGCACGTGGTCGCTGCGTGATGATAAGTCGAGCAGGCGAACAGCGTTGCCCTGCTTTTCATCGCAGCGACTGAGAACTTGGTTTTGTACTCAAGGTGGCTATCATGTCCCTGAAAGCACAGCAATCTGATTTAATGTGTATTCAGTCTCACTCTGCAGTTCTACCCGAAGAGTCTGGACCTCGCTCCTTCGACTCCCGTCATGTCCTTCTTCCACAGCAAGGCCAGGTGCCTAGCCCCTGCAATAGCACATGAGAGACCGCTCAAGCCACGTCCGCAGAAGCATTGCCGCATTTCAAACGTTTTGAGTGATGGTGACAGACGCGATACCTGATGACTCTCCAGTGGACACGATGACAGCATCTCATCCAACCCGACGAAAGCTTTGCGGCAAAGGTCAATGTGGATGCCGGCCATGATGCTCTCAGAACACGTAAGTTGGACAAGATCTCCCTCGTCGGCCGTGCTGAGACCCACTTGGGAAGTCTTTTCATGCGCTGGCTTTCTCGACCCACGGATGGCAGAGTCGCCAAGCCGGACAGATTTTCCATCCAAACCGTAAGCCGTGCGTTGGTCGCGCTGTCCGCAATAGAAGCCTCGAGCTGACCGAGTCGCAGTCGATCAAAACCTTGACGGCTGTCCCAAGGCAGCAACTCTCCAGAGCAGCGACTCAATCTTCCTCCAGTACAGAGGTTTCAAGTCTTTGCATTGCCGGGTATTGATGACGCTCCAACGGGACATCGGATGCAAAGAGAAGGAACTGGCAACCCTCGATGAGTGTGATGGCCGTGAGAACATGGCCAAATTGAGAAGCATTAAGCACGACCGAGCTGTTTCTCCTGGAGATCTGATCGAGGGACGTTACAAAATGAGTGTCAAACGCATGCGTAAGGAAGTGGTGGACCCTAGATTGAAGTTGATTGATTATGGTAAGCATTCCGAAAATTGCAGCTGACGCTCGTCCCTGCAACCTACTCACATCGCCAGACGACTTCTTGCTCAAGATGCGCCAAGTCAGCGCCCTTCCGAATCCGGCACACCAGGACCATGAGGGTTTTCGGAACTGGTTTCGTAATGTGAAACCAATCAGTGTCGGAGAGTCCGAATTTGTGAGGCAGAAGGAGGATCTGATCACGCTTCGCGTTGGCCGCAAAGCAACTGCCTTTGATGTCCTCGTGGGGAAATGCGTCCGGCTCAGCGACCTCTACCTGCGCCTTTGGATTGGAATTACCGTCATGCAAGTAACTAATAAAGTCCATGTCCGTGATGCTGGGGAGCTCAAAGCTGATTGAATCGTAGCGGCTCTTCCTGACCTCCGAATTGCGCGAAAGGCCCAAGACTGGAGCAGTGAGCTACTACGCATCCGCACGGAACGGAAAACTCTTGAATATCCTGATCGCGCCCGTCATCTTCGTCTTGCTAGCCTTGCCAGTGGTTCTCATGTATCAGCTTGCCTCGATGGGATCGCGAGATGCCTTCTTGAGGATGCCCGTGGGATCGGCGTGCTAGTCGGCTTCACTCTGCCGTCTGCGACCACGGCTGGCAGTTCTGACTTTGGCCAGACGACATGAGCTGTTCGCTGCATCTACGGCCTACTGCTCGGTTTTGATTGTCTCCATCGGAGAGTTTGGCATCAAGCAAACGCGACTGATTCTTGACCCTACTTTTGGTGAGTAGGGCAAACACAAAGGGGTGGCGTTCGGAAGTGTTTCAGTCTGAAATCGGCAAGAGGCAGAATCCGGTTCGTCCATTGACGTTGTCAGGCTGTAAGGCATTCATCCCGGGTCTGTAGTGCCAAGACGAGACATGGCTTTTGCTCGAACAAGGTGAAAAAGTTGCATGCCCTCCTAATGGACGTGAGCACGATCGATAGAGAACACCCTCATCTCACCAGCTCGAGGCTCACCGCCTGACAGCCCGCAAAGGTGTCTGCCTTCAAAGTTCCAGTCCCTTCCTTCTTGTTCTCTTCTCCCCTCTCTTTTACACCAACCGCAGCAGGCTCTGCACTTCGACCCACCCCACTTCAACTTCCCCTCCTATTCGCAACAGCTCTCAACTTTTACACACCCCACCCACCTTCGCCCGCATTCTCCCGCACATACGCGAGTAAGAACAAGAAAAAAATGCCTCCGAAGAAGGAAGTGAAGCAGGAGAAGATTCTCTTGGGGAGGCCGGGGAACAACCTGAAGAGCGGGATTGTATGTTGAACGAAAACATGTGCGTGCCTCGCGCGTCCTACTCCATCATCCACTAATCTTCCCGCCAGGTTGGTCTCGCCAATGTGGGAAAGTCGACATTCTTCCAGGCCCTCACCAAATCCTTCCTCGGCAACCCCGCCAACTTCCCCTACGCGACCATTGACCCCGAAGAGGCGCGTGTGATTGTCCCTGATGAGCGTTACGACTGGCTGTGCGAGCACTACAAGCCGAAGTCGCGGGTCCCAGCCAATTTGACGGTGTACGATATCGCCGGCCTTACTCGTGGTGCCTCTACTGGAGCCGGCCTGGGCAACGCCTTCCTGTCGCACATTCGCGCCGTCGACGCGGTGTTCCAGGTCGTGCGATGCTTCGACGATGCCGAAATCATCCACGTTGAGGGCGATGTGGACCCCATCCGTGACCTCGATATCATCGCTGAAGAGTTGAGAATAAAAGACATCGAGTTTACCGAAAAGGCACACGAGAACCTGGTGAAGCAGACCAGAAGAGGTGGACAGTCGCTGGAGATGAAGAAGATGAAAGAAGAACAGGCCACTGTCGAAAAGATTTTGGAGCACCTGAAAGCGGGCAAGAATGTTCGCGACCATGACTGGGCTCCGAAAGAGGTGAGTACAGATTTTGCACTTTTCTTCAATTCCCCTCTTTCATGATGAACCAGAGATCAAATCTCTATAATCCCAGCTCTTCGATCGCCTCATTTATACAACGCTAGAGGTGGCATGAGAGACCGTCCAATCTGATCCTATGACCTGCACAACAAATTTTTCACATTTAAAACAGCATCATGCAGAATGCTAATCAATCACCTTGGGCACAGGTCGAAGTCATCAACCCTCTCTTCCTTCTGTCTGCGAAGCCCGTTGTCACTCTCGTCAACCTCAGCGAGAAGGACTACATTCGCCAGAAAAACAAGCATCTTCCCAAGATCGCCGAGTGGGTGAAGCAGAACGCCTCTGGCGACCCGCTCATCCCCATCTCCGTTTCGTTTGAGGAGCGTCTTACTCGCTTCGAAAGCGAAGCAGAGGTGGATGAAGAATGCAAAAAGGTGGGCGCCAAATCTGCGATCCCCAAGATTATCACGACCATGCGTCGTTCTCTCAACCTCGGAGCCTTCTTCACAACCGGCACGGATGAGGTGCGGCAGTGGACTGTGCGAAACGGAACGAAGGCACCGCAAGCTGCCGGTGTCATCCATGGTGACTTCGAGAAGACTTTCATCCAGGTGATCGTCTACAACTTCAACGTGCTCAAGGAAGAGGGTGACGAGGCGACGATCAAGGCGAACGGCAAGGTGATGACGAAGGGGAAAGACTACGTCGTGCAGGATGGCGACATCTTGCTTATCAAGGCTGGTGCTGCGAAGAGCTAAAAAGGGATCGCTCCCTCTTTTTCATGCTAAAACCTGCGCCTCGCGATAGTGCCGCCATGGCCTTTGACCAAAAGCTCAAGTAGATGACTAGATGTCATGATGCAGACGATGATTATACCCCTTCAGACCGTTGCATATGCTCGTGACTCCTCGAAAATGTTTTTATGTCACTATTTTTTGAAGCGGTCTGCCCATCCTTCTGAACGCTCAAAGTACTTGAGTTGTGATGTGATCTAAGAGAGCTGTCGCAGATCACCGGGTCAAGGCCAAGGCAGCTCGTTCACGTGCGCAGGGGCGGACCATGGGCGGCCCGTGCCTCCCGTCTAACCTTGTCATCTGGCGTGGTTCACATGCAATCGTTAGACAAGCTCCGACTTTCAAGTCGTTCGTGGTATTCGCGAGCGCACGCTCTGACTGGAATTCCACACTGTCCGACTTGCACAGGGGCATAGAAAATCTGCCATCCACTACATTCTGACAAGACCAGCCTCTGGCGCCCAAATCACCGCCTGAGACATCCCGATCAGCTCTCAATAAGCTCCATCTCCACACAAGCCCACCGCGAGGCTGCTACACTGGAGGGTCTCAGCGCCCAATTTTCCAAGGAGGAACTGCATGCGCAAGCGCATCCACGAGACGGATACCAGCATGAACGAGCGAAGGCCGTACGAATGCAACCGCTCAACCCTTTCCTCCGGGCCTTCTTCCGGAGCCCTCTGCCCTCGCAATGCTACCCGATAAACCACCACGTGCTGCTCGTGCCTACCACGGACGTGCTGCTCAATGCGAAAGACCGCGAGACGAACAGCTTGTACGCGGATCTCGCGACGACGGAGGAGTTCTTGGCGAGCCATGTGCTGAGGGTGCCTGGGGGTTTTGTGCCGTGGGGGAATGGTATGGGTGGGAATGTGAGGGAGAATAAGAACAAGGCGAAACAGTATTCCACGGCGAACGGAAGAACGGTCGTGGTGAAGGAGACGTATGTGTACAGCAACAAGGGATTCAAATCGTTGAACCAAGCGCAGCTGCTTCAAGACACAATCTACTATCATGATACTGCAGACGGGCAGCAGTGGCTGGTGTACTACATATCGCGGCCGCTGGTCGGTTCTTTCCAAGCTGCGCCAGTGGTCCCTGCGATTGTCAGCGATGAGCCGAGCAAGGAGCGGAGAAGGCTGCTGGAGGAGGCGTCGACGGGATCACCCAGCTCGAGCGCGATGGCTGGGCCTCCGCTCCCTCGAAAGAAGGACATCAAGAGTTTTGGAGATCTGCTGACGCAGTTTCCTATGATTTCAAGGCAGATGCAAGGGGGACTGGAACGTATCATTCGCGAGTTTATGGCCGCGAATGAAAAGCCTATCTCGAAGAGAGCTAGACGATCGTCTGTCAGCTCTCAGTCTTCCGCTCCGTCGATCACTGACTCCATGTCGTCGATCAAGTCCTCGCTTTCCGGCGGCAGCACCGTCCATCCCACTTCGATTGAGCTCGAGCCCGTGGAAGAAACCATGCGCACCTCCCTGGAAACTGCTATCACCGCAGCCATTGATCTCTTCCAGAACGTTGACAAAGCACAACTTTCGCTACTTGGCGCCAACACAGAGCTTACTGGGCCTGTGGTTGAACGCATGATCGAAAGGTACCTGACTGAGCAAGTCCACGACCAAACCATGTTTCCCCGCATTTGCGCTGTGCGTAGGCCGGAGGATGCCGATTTGGAGAGCAAGGTGCGCAAGATGGCCGATATCGACATTGCGCAGGTGGGCATACCGATAGACAACGGTATGCATGGAAAACGAGAGCTGGCGGCGAGGCTTTCGAAAGGTGTCGAAGCATTCAGAAAGATGGGGGTTGCTGGCAGCCCGCAAGAAATGCTGGAAATTTTGCTTCGCACTCAGAAGCTGGTCACGGAAACTGGATCCCAAGGTTCGGATGAGTCGGAGGCTGTGGACGGGTCTGAGAAACCTTCGGCTGCTTTGACGGTAAATGCCGATGTCCTGGTCTCGATGCTGCTCGTCGTGGTAATCAGGAGTGGCGTTCGTCACCTGCACTCGAGACTGCTTTGCATGCGTTATTTCATCTTCGTGGATGAGGTGGAAAGCGGAGAGCAAGGGTATGCTCTGGCGACTCTGGAAGCCGTGATCACGCATCTCACGGGCGCTTCAGTCGGGCTAAGAAAAGCGAGCAAACGCAATCGACTGCTTTGGCAAGCGACGAAGGCTAACGACATAAAAACCCTCAAAGTGATCTTGCAACCCGATCTACTTACTATCGACGAGAGTGCATTCGCCGACGCACCGACAAAGCACGCAGAAGTGTCTTCGGGCGATGAGCACAGAATGGCGACCGACAGCGATGAAAACGTCACTCAAGGCGAGACTTCTACTGCTAATGGCTCGCTTGAGCATGTTCTTCCATTCCAAAAACCGCCCACCCCCCCGCCTGAACAGGGCTCAAGCAAGCCCAAGAAGCGAGTATCTATGGCATCCCTACCCACGAACCACTCAATCTCATCAAGCTTCTCGTCTCACTCCCATTCGCGGCACATGAGCGTCGACTCTGGCACGAGCGGGACCATCAGCGGCGACGTGTCGTCGGAACGCCTTGCTCAGACTCAAGATGCAGAAGGCAATTCCGTTTTGATGATGGCTGTCGATGCGGGAACCACTTCAGCACTGGACTTCTTACTTGCATTGCCAGCGCACTTTCGTGCCGACTTTGTGCTTACCGATGTGAACGGCGATGGTGCTTCGCTCTTAAACGTGGCTATGCAGTCTGGCAATCACGGCATCACCCACACTCTCATCGCGTACGCCGAAAAGAATGCTTCTACTGAAGATCTCACGCGTTACATTGAAATGCAAGACAACAAAGGTCGCTGCATGGCGCACTACCTCTTCACACAGCCGCACCTCATCAAGAAATTCGGCAAAAAGCTGCCATGGCGGCTGAAAGACAAAAACGGTCAAACGCCTCTTTTCGCGCTTTGCAGGTCTTATGATCATGAAGAGTATCGAGGCATGGTAGATACGGCTATCTCCTTCGCTACGAAGTCGCAAGGCGATGGCGAGCCCTTGCACCTCGATGATCACATCGATGCCAAGGGCAACACGTTGTTGCACGTAGTGAATGACACCCAGCTGACCTTGAAACTACTTCGTCATTGCGACTCGGATGTGAATGCTGCGAACGACAAACGCTTCACTCCATTGATGGTCGGGAGCAAGTACGGACGGATTGATCTAGTACGAGCATTGTTTGGTGACCCAAGGACGGATATGACGCTGCGCGACGTTCGCGGTCTAAGCGCAGTTGAGCTGGCCAAAGACGATGATGTTCGAAATAGAATTGACGACATGGTCTTGCTATCATGTCCTGCGGGGCCTGATGGGCGCATCACGACCGTCGTGCGATCCTTTTTCGTCGAAGATGCCACAGTGCGCTTCGTATTGAAGTCCGGCGCGCCTAATGCAAACGGCATGATCACCGTTACGACATGCAGACGCTCTGTCGCGGACTTCGAGAATTTGGCAAAATGGCTGTCTATGGAATGTCCGGCGAGCTGGTTGCCAACCCAGTTCAATTTGCCTTCGCCTTTCCTCCTTCCGAGCAAGCCCTCGAGGGCAGTGCTGCGAGACGTGCAGCTCCGCCTGGACAACTTCTTCAGGAGTCTCTTGACCCACGCCACATTCTCGACGCATGAGCTAGTTTGGGAATTCTTCCTCGTCCCGGAAATTGATACTGAAATGCTCACGGAACGGAGCAAGCGCAAAGCCGAAGCGCGCGTTGACAACATCAAGCAGGACTACCAGCCCGTGACCGATACCCAAGAGGTGGAAAACTTTGTCGAGTTCGCCCGGGAACAAATGCGCGGAGTAGTTCAGGCCACCCGCAAAGCTCTCCGCTTCACCAACCGCCAGCGAATGTTGCACGCCGACCTTGCCGAATCCCACTCCCTGCTCTCGGCCCGCATGGCTACTCTTCTCTTCCTTCCTCAAAATCACCGCACAGCTTTTGACCGCTTGGCTAAGACTCTCACACCGACCGACGCCTCACCTCTAGCTAGTTTTTACTACGCCCTACACTCTACGCACTCGACCGCCACTGCCCTTCAGACCGCCCTTGATCGACCAGCCTACCTCATCGGTAGCATGAATGCTGCGCAAAGGACACTGAACCGGAGCCTTGGGGTCAACTCTTCCCGATCAAATCGTTGGATCGGCGGTCTGTTCGAGGAAGCGCGTAAGCAGAACGACGGCGGCGCGGAGAAGTCGCGAGGGGAAATCGAGGCTTTGGGGTGCGAGTTGCGATATACGCAGCAAACAGTGGCCGGGGAGCTCGCGAGTTGGCAAGAACAACATGCAAAGGCGGGACGCAAGGCGCTGAGGGAGTTTGCGAAGGGTATGGTGGTGAGGGAGCGGGCGAGATTGGAGGGAATGAGGAGGACATTGAGACGGGTTCGGAACATGAGTGGAGTTTGATTCACGAGGTCTCTAAGGCGGACATTGGTTTCTTGTGGGCTGTATATAATGTATGTGTCGATACTTAGTGGGCATATGTACTCCATAGCGACGAACGAGACGCCTGTCTACTGGAACGTAAGTTCAGTCTTCTGTACCTCCAGATCTCCTACCTCCTGAGGTTGCAATTGGAAGTGGAGTGCCTTGCTGCCTCAAAATCGACAAGAGCTCAAGCTTGTGGCTCGGCCCGCTGCAAGAAGTTTGGGGTGGGAGCGTAACAGCTTCGCAAAAAAAGTTCAAGAGGAGAGATCCAAATTTCATGCCAAACAAGGACATTCCCCATTCTTGACCCTTGAAACATGAATGGAGTCAAGAGAAAGAATGCGCCGGCGAGCGCTGAGAAAGGCCTCAAGAAGCAGAAAGTGAGCGGAGCCAAGCCCACGAAATCCAGCAAACTTGTCGAGAAAGCGCCGACCCCAGTGCAAGAGGAAGATGAAGGATCGTTCGGAGACCTGTCTGAAGGCGATGAAGAGGTGGAGAATGACCTTAATGATGAGAGCATGGAAGACGTTTCGGACTCCGCACCGAAGCCGAGCTCAAAACCAACCCACACCAACGGTCCCGCCGCCCATCCCAAACTCGACAGCAACAACAACTCCGCCGAATCGCATGCGAAACAGCGCGCGCTCGCAAAGGAGCGGAAAGCAGCCAAGCCGAACGCAGACGCCATCGAGCGGTCGAAGAAGCTCTGGGAGCGTCTGCGGCGCAAATCGCACGTGCCCCTGGAAGAACGCAAGGCACTTGTCGCGGAGTTGTTTGACCTCATCAATGGCCGTGTGCGTGACTTCGTGTTCAAGCACGACAGCGTACGGGTCATCCAATGTGCGCTAAAATACGCAAACGTTCAGCAGAGGAGGAGCATTGTGCAAGAGCTGAAGGGGGATATTCGAACTTTGGCAGAGAGTCGGTATGGCAAGTTTCTGGTGGGCAAGATGGTGACGGAGAAGGAGGACAAAGTAGTGAGAGATGCGGTCATTCCGGAGTTTTACGGGCACGTAAGGCGGTTGATCAACCATCCCGAGGCTAGCTGGATCATGGACGACATCTATCGGCAGATTGCTTCGAAGCAGCAGAAGGCGATGATGTTGCGGGAGTGGTATGGCGCCGAGTTTGCGCTCTTTCACAAAAAACCGAACAACTCGAAGCCCTCAGCAATCGCCGCTACAGAGGATGGCACTGCGGACCTAAGCAAAATTCTGGAGAAGAACCCCGAGAAGCGGAAGCCAATTCTACAATACCTACTGCAGATGATCAACGGACTGGTGCAGAAGAAGATGACGGGCTTCACGATGCTGCACGATGCTATGCTCCAGTATTTCCTTGCCCTCTTCCCTGGCTCCGAGGAACACAAGGAGTTTCTCGAAATTCTAAAAGGCGACATCGACAGCGACACGGAAGGTGGTGGTGGTGACTTGTTCAAGAATCTGGCTTTCACCAAATCCGGAAGCAGGCTGGTATGTCTCGCGATCGCATACGGCACCGCCAAGGACCGCAAGATCATCCTGCGCGTATTTAGAGACACCGTGGAAATGATGGCGGTCGACCCGCACGGGAAGATGGTTTTGGTTACGGCTCTCGATGTGCCCGACGACACTAAGATGAGCGGCAAGGCGATCCTGCCCGAGCTGCTTGGCCAGTCGATCGAGCACGAGGACCGACGTCTCGACCGCCTGGCTCAGCTCGTCACAGACCTCAATGCCCGCATACCAATCTTACTGCCCATCGCAGGCGCCTCAAAATCGCTGTTCAGCGATACTGAAAAATTGCTGCTTCAGGAGGTGCATGAGATTCGCAAGACCACCTCGAAGAAAGACCCCGAAGCTAGGCGTCAGGCTCTGCTCGAGCAGATGTCCGGCTCTGTGCTCGAGCTCGTGGCAAAGAGAGCCGAAGCCCTGATCCAATCTGGCCATGGCAGCATGTTCATCATGGAAACGCTGCTTGAAGTCAACGGGCCGCACAAAGAGGAAGCCAAAAAGGCTGTTGCGCAACTCGCCGCTGGCGACCCGACTGCAGACACTCCTGCTCCTCCCGCTGACGAAGAGTCTGCCGGCGAAGATGCAGTCCCTCGCGTACACATCGCCAAAGACCCGGTGGCAGGGCGCATGATCAAGACGCTTGTCGACGGCGGAAAGTTCGACAAGGAGACGAAGTCCATCAAAGTCATGGACCCTTCGCCAGGGTTCGGAGCCGTGCTTTACCCTGTCGTCAAGTCACATCTAGGGCGATGGGCGTGTAGCGACTCGAGCTTTGTTGCGCTTTCGCTGCTGACAAGCGCTGATGTGCCGGAGGACGTGAAGAAAGATGCCGCGAAAGTGCTGAAGCAGGAGCGGAAACAGATCGAGAAGGCGGCTGTAGAGGGCGGGAAGAAGTTCGAGCCTGCTGCGGGTGTGGATGGAGACGGAAAAGCCAAGAAGAAGAGGAAGGTCGAGAAGAAGGGGAACGCTGGGGCGAAGGCTGTGCTGGAGAAGCTCGACTGATGGCACAGTTGTATTCTCTACGGAGCGAATCTGCTCAGAAGTGGACAGTCAGGAATGCGTCAATGTGCTTGAAACTGTATACCGAGAGTGATACCACTCCATTTGAACGTTTGAACGCTCTCTTCGCTCGATGTGATTGGTTGACATCCCAAACGCCTTCGCTAAGTAACAAAAAACGCCTGACACTTCTTGCCATCACATCTAACCCCTTTACCGTTGGCTCCCTCTCAAATGCTGAGCAGCTTTCGCCAACTCCGCCGGCCCACCAGCTGTCCTCGCAGCCGCCCTCCCCTCCTCCTTCATCGCCGTCTCGTACCTCGCCTTAAGCCCTGCTTCGAACGCCTGGTTGATATCATCATCCTCATCGTCAGGTTCCGGAAACCCTTCCCCAGCAGCCTCCCGTGCCATCTCATCCTGCTCGTCTGACATCTCCTCGGCTTCAGAAACCGTCTCAGGCTCCTCACGCTTCGGCTTCCCCGCGGCGTACTTTCCGGTCCCCTTCGCTTTGCTCGAAACGCTCATATCCTTCATCATGCGCCCCATTTCCTTCTCCCGCACAGCCGCCTTCTGCTCCTCAGCCGCGTGCCGCCGCTTCTCCATCTCTGGACGGTAGTCGCGCTCAAACTCCTGGCGCTTGCCCTCCACCGCCACAAAAAAGTCGTCCACGCGGTCGCCTGTCATGCTGCTCACGCCAACGACGCTGAGGTGGTTGTAGAACTCTTCCAGCACGAGCGACATGCTGTTCACCAGGCTGCCCATGTAGCCGCCGTTGTCTGAGGCGCCTAGACCCTCTTCTTCCTCTTTGCGTAGTGCGGCTTGGAAGCTTTCGAAGTCGCGCATCCACTCGACCGCTTCGCCTTCGTCTTTGACGTCGGTCTTGTTGAAGACGAGGATCATGGGAAGGCGAGTTTTGTAGAGGATGCTGATCGCGTAGAGCATGTTGGACATGAAGGTCGTGGTGTTCTCGGTTGTGCGAGGGGTGTCGATTACGTAGGCGAGGATGGTGGGAAAGGTGCTGGCGAGGGTTGACAGAAGGATTTGCCCGCTGGCGGACCAGACGAAGACCTCGATTTGGCCGGGGGTGTCGAGGAGGATGTGCGAGGGTGTTGGCGATGCCTTATCTTTTGAAGATTCTGGTTTTGACTGGTTCTGGGGCAGACAGCGCTTTTCGAGAATGCCCATTACTTGGTCAATCTTGGTGCTGAAGAGGTTGAGGCTAGTGAGGATCCCGCCGTTGGGACCAAGATTGTATTGCTTCATGACCTCCTTGTAATTGACACTGTCGCGGATGTCTATGTTGCTTTCGAAGGGCACGCTGCGTACGGCAGGGTCGAGGTTGAGAACGTATGGAGGAGCGGCGGTGGTCTTGGTGGACGGGGCTTGCTGATGTTGACTGTGGAGGTGTGCGTTGATGCGCTGCATGAAAGTCGTCTTGCCCGAGCCGGCCATACCGATGCAGACAACTGCGACCGGCGCCTCACCTCCTTGAGGTTCTGCTGAAGAGGAAGCCATGATGCTCGCAAAGGTGAAGACTCGGGTAGGCAGTTGTGTCGACGATCTTTTCTCCGCAGGGAGCACCGGTGCGTCGCTGATAGCTGTTTGCAAATCACCGTTCAAAGCACGGACGATTTCGTGTAGCGGATGGACTGAGCAAAGCAGTGAGTGTGTGTGGTGTGTGTGGTGTGTTTGGTGGAAGGTAAAGCAGATGCATGTTGATCGACGCACGTGAAAACCCCACAGCCTCCAAAAATGACGTTGAATTTATGAAGCTTGGACCAACGGTACTGGAGAATCAGTCCATCAACGACCGCGAGCATTGCGCGCCTAAATCGGACTCGATGCTACGAACATTTCAACATGGGACTCGAAGAATTTGAAAAGGAGCTCGTCGCAGGGACGACGCACGAACCGAAATACCGCAGCAGACGCGACCGCGACGACGACCGCGAGCGTAGGCACGGACACCGGCACCACCGTTCGCGCAGGCATCATGACAGATCCGAAGAAGAGGAGAGACGGCAACGACACAAGCGTCGTCGCGAACGTGAAGACGATGATGGCGGAAGGCGACATCGCAAACATCGCCGCAGCAGCTCGCCCAGGCCGGCAAAGGATGCGCCCGAGCAGGTGAAGGTTTTCGATAGCGATGGAGGGGAAGACGACTGGGTGGAGAAAGGGGCAGAGGTCGCGCTGCCTGAAGAAGAGGTGCTAGACAAGCGCGACGAGGAGCTTAGAGAGAGTAAGGTGCAGCGCGACGCTTGGATGCAGGAGCCCTCGGCGCTGGACATCGATTATGTGCAGAAGAAAAGGCAGCCGCAGGGGCCGCCGAGTCAATTCGTGGGAACAAAGGGTGACCATGAGTTCAAGGTGCATCAGAGCAATGTGAACAGCCATCTTGCCGACCTCGAGAAGGATCTTGAAGAGTCGGACGAGGAAAAAGAAAAGGTGGGCGACGAGCCTGCGCAGCATGAAGTCAGCTATACTTTTGGGGATGGTGGAAGCTCATGGCGCATGACCAAGCTCAAGGCGGTATATCGACAAGCTGAAGAAGGTGGAAAGGACCTCGAAGACGTTGCATTAGAGCGGTACGGAGACCTGAGGGAGTTCGACGAGGCGAGGGAGGAGGAACGTGAACTGGACAGGAGAGATATATATGGGAAAGACTACGTCGGCTTGGAGAAGCCGTCGGGGGAACTATACCAAGAGAGGAAGATGAAGGCAGGTATACGCCGAGAGCCTGAAGCGACAGAACTGAGCCTACCTGAAGGGCTTCCTCAGGGCAAATTCATGGCTGAAGCACTTCCACCTAGCACCACTGCTCCGCTAGATGCGACCACGTTGAACAAGCTCAAGGCACAGATGATGAAGGCTAAGTTGCGGAAATCTCCAAACGCTGCTCAGCTGGAAGAAGAATACAAGCTCGCCGAGGAGGCCTTGCTCGCGAACAACAAACAGCCTGGCGTTGTTGTTCTCAACAATGCGGAGAACAGACATCTCGCAGGTGGACGCGAAGGCGAAGTAAACGCCATCAACACTAAACGGGGACGAGAGCGGGGTCTGGTCATTGAGAACGAAGACATGAGCATAGAGGACATGGTGCGTCAGGAGAAGCGCAGCAAAGGGGCTGCCGGCGGCGAAGGCAAAGCGTTCGCCGAACGCATCGCGAAAGACGGCAAGTTCCGCAACACCGAAGACTACATGGACGAAAATGCGACGAAGCTCAGCTCCCATGTAGCAAAGTCCGATGTGAACTTGCGCAATATGGCCGTGGGCGACTTCCAGCGCATGCAGAAAGCGCTCGCATCATGTCCGCTCTGCTATCACGAAGACACGGAACAGCCTCCACTTGCCCCTGTCGTTAGCCTCGCCACTCGCACCTATCTGACACTTCCCACCGAGCCCGAGCTTGCCAAACACAGCGCCACAATCGTTCCCCTGCAGCATCGCTTAAACCTTCTTGAGTGCGACGACGATGAATGGGAGGAACTGCGCAACTTCATGAAGTCGCTCACGCGCTTCTACGCCAGCCAAGATCGCGGCGTGCTATTCTACGAGAACGCAGCGCACAGCGCTGCGCGCAAGCAGCATGCCGCACTGCAGGCCATCCCGCTTCCGCGCCACCTCTCCGAGACAGCACCCGCCTATTTCAAGGAGGCCATCCTGGCGGCCGACGAGCAGTGGTCGCAGCACAAGCCGCTGATCGACACGCTGGCACTGGCGCAGCGGCCGGGGTACGGGAAGCAGGCTTTCCGTAAGGCGTTGACGAAGGAGATGCCGTACTTTCACGCGTGGTTCGCGTTGGACGGCGGGATGGGTCATGTGGTGGAAGATGAGCAGCAGTGGCCGAAAGGGGACCTTTTTGCGCGTGAGGTTGTGGGGGGCATGCTGGATAAGGGGGTGGAGGTAATCAAGAGGCAGGGCAAGTGGGAGAAGGGGGATCGCAGAGTTGAGGGTTTCAGAAAGAGATGGGGTCCGTTTGATTGGACCGCTGTGTTGATGGAGGGAGGGAGCTGATAGGAGGGTCTCGGAGGGCGGTGACATGTCTTTCAAGACCGTTGTCTAGGGCTGAAGGCAACTGTTCAGGACATCCGGCCCAGCTCTGCTGACTTCCGTGAATCTACTACTACCCTTGCCTGTGCTATGAACCTCTAGTTCGGTCTCCGCCTTGCAGGCTGTTGATTCCCGAGAGGTTGTCGGTAGAACCAACTGGCAAGCAAAGTCGCAGCCATAATTGAATCAGTGGGTATCTGCCTGCGACGCATAGGTCTCATTCGACTATTGGAGTGTATGCGCGATCTCGGAACTGTTGCCCGTAAAGTACAAATCTCTGTTCTTTTCGACTGTGTACTTCTCAAGACTTGCCCTACTCTCCCCATTTCCGCTCGCAAATTTTACCCCTTCACAACAGAAGAAGTGTCTGTGCAGTCTATCCCTCACTCTCACACCCACCTTGCAGCTCTCGACTCATTATTACTAGAAGCTTCCCTTTTCGTACAGGCTCCCCACCTCCTCGCACGAAGCATGCAGCAGCGTTTGCAAAGCAGAATGGCATGAAACAGCTGGTTTGCCCATCAGAATATTCCTCATGTGTGGTCCTGACAGGACTATCGCCTAGTAGTCATCGGCCCGGGTTTGAGGTTGGTTGGATGGGCGAGCAATGGCACGCACGATGATGTGCAGCGGCACGCTGTCGAGTGATTTGCTGCATACGACGACCATGTTCGCTGTGCAGTCCATTAGCAAGGTGGATGGTGGTTGATGTGAGACAGTGACGGCACACCATGGATCTGCTCGAGCATGCTCTCCATATCGGCCGTTTTGATGGCCGTGAGGGCAGTGCGTGTTGCTTATCGTGGGACTTTGTTTTAGGGTTGATCGGTTGTCTTGAATGTCGACTCCTCTTGTTGAGAGCTGCATGTCAGAACAAAGTTCGTGAGCCAAAGAAAGTAGGTGGGCAGGTGTTTGTTGCTTACTACATCCTTGCCTTGCGCGCACCAATACTGCGTGGTCGAAATCAACTCTCCCCAATGCGATAGCGTTTGCTTGCTACCACCACTTGACAACGTCCTGAAAGATCATGTGGAAGCGGAGGCCGCACTCTTTCCTTCTGAAAAAGCCTGAGGCGAATGCAGGCGTGTTCCCGGCGGCTTCACAATGCAAACCATGAGCGAGATGTAGCAAAGAGTACTTTCAAGAATAGCAGTGTAGATCAAGGATTCAAGTAACGATAAAGGGAACAGTGCGTTGCTCAGACATTTTGCAAACGATTGTATTACGTATCCAGCGCGAAGTGACGAGTGCGATCTGAACATGGAGAATGACGAACGCAGGAGAAACGACGAGAAAAACTCACTCATGTGTGTGCTGCAGTCGACTTGCTCTGAGTCCGGCTCGTGTGCTTGATAGCCGAGCACCCCAGCACAACAATAAAGCGATCGAAACCACATTAACGAAACCTCGACGCCCACCCCACCACGAAAGATCCCCGCGCCTCAAGAAATGTACCAAACAAGCCTCTCAAAATGCGGGAAAAGGCTCCGTCACCGAATCCCTCGCCTCCTCCTGTGCATCCTTCGAGCGAATCCCCAGCACCTCGCTATACCCCTGCACCATCAAACACGATCGATGGAAAAGGTTGACCATGGCAACGGCAAATCCCGGCTGTGGGTCGCCTCGCACCAGAACCACGCTCGGCGATTCGTAGAGGACTGTCGCCTGGTACGTCCCGTCTGCGAGGATGCTGAGGGTGATCTGGTAGGGTCGGCCGCCGCCTGCGCTGATGGCGGGGAGGGATTTGGCGATGGGGAGGTGGGGGAAGCAGGTTTGTGTGTTGGCTGCGGCGATTGTTAGGATGGAGTTTGGTGGACCGGGGGGGTGAGGAGTACCCAGGATTTGTTCGCGCAGGTCGCCTACGGTCACTACGCCTCCGGCCATTTTCGCCATCTGCCGGAATGAAGAATATTTCTGTGGCACTGGATGCTCCGCTATGGTGATGAGGCGGCGTGAGATCGCAAAGTGGCGAAGAAGCGAGGCGCGAGAGAGGGAGATGGTGATATCTCTCTTCTCGAGCAAACAAAGGCGATCTTTCGCGGGCTTGACGGCATGGTGTTCCGACGCTCTGGGATGGGCGGAGAAGTCGCGAAGGGGTAGCGTTCTGTCTGCGTCCCGTTTAAGTTGCTTTGGAAGGAAGAACCTGTAGACCGGCATGGCAGGGACAGTTCGAAGCTGTAGCACTAAGTTAGCAGAGGTAATGTTGCATCTCATCGAATCAACGATAGACTTTGAAATAAGAAGACATAGTAGTGTCAACTACTTTTG
This sequence comes from Saxispiralis lemnorum, assembly GCA_034509035.1. Classification (NCBI taxonomy): domain Eukaryota; kingdom Fungi; phylum Ascomycota; class Dothideomycetes; order Mycosphaerellales; family Aeminiaceae; genus Saxispiralis; species Saxispiralis lemnorum. The sequence goes on from JAWXCT010000130.1 coordinate 183,312, forward strand.
ATTGCAGTCATCTCCTCCAAGCTCAACGCCGAAGGACTGATGTACCGCATCGCTTACATTCCGATCTATGGCAACGCCAAAAGCCATCCCAAAGAGCAGCCGCGAGCCTTGATCTCCAAAGCTTGACCAAATTGATGTTCCATCGTCGCAACACGAAGGGGGTTCTAAATCGAGAGAGCAACTTTAACATAGAATATCAACTCAACTTTTGCCGCTAGGGGAGCGGAATGAGAAATCAAGACTGGTGCAAGTGTGACGGAAAGAAGGAGAATGTCTGACCGTTGCCGTCGGCGAATGCAGCCCTGCTCGATGACGTCTGGTGTGACAAACCAAAGACGTCGAGTCATCGACTTCAGCCCCAAAAGTCGGCCTCCGTTGCAATGTCAGCCCACCATGGGTCGTCTATCGGACGAGGAGGTATCGCCGGAATTTTATCACCCCGCACCCAGGCGCGAGCATTGGAGCCGAACATTCCGATTGCCCTTCGCGGAGACGTGACGGCCGAGGTTTTCGGGGGTTTGGTAGGCGTGGAGCTTGTGGTGTTTCTCGCGTTTCGATTGCTGCGCTTGGGGGTGCCAGGCACGGCGCTGTCTTTGTGCGTTTTGTGCGCTTCTCCGGCCGGCAGCTTGTTGATGGGGGGTTCGAGGTTGTGGTTCAACACGCTATCAGCTTGAGCAGCGTTCTTCGGGGCTTTTGTCTTGTCGGGGGTAGGGCTGGTAGGTTTTTGTCGGAGATCGGGGATGGAGATGATATAGGAATCTGACCGTTATTTAGAGCTGTTCTTGAGCTATGGGCTCGTAGGGACATACCAATTTCCGTCTCGTCGAGGTCGTCTCCTTGGACGCTGTCCTTCCTCCCGTTTGAGTGCTCCTTTTCGTTATTGAGCTGCATCGTTAGTGCTGGCAGTGGAGGAATGTTGCAGTGGGGTGGTGGTGCAATTGCTTGAATGTGAGGAAGATATATTGACAGTTGTGAGGCAAATGAGAATCGCATCTTTAAATGTGAGAAAGATAGGGAAAACGGACATTGTCATCACACGCAACACTGACACATGATCAAAAAGTGAGACCAGAAGAGCCTCAAGTGAAGCCTTTACCTTCACTCGTAACATCCTACTCAAAGGCATTGCCCTCGCATCACTGCGCTTTACGTCGTCGGCGCAATTCATTGAGCCATCATACCACCACATGTGCGCCACCCACCCTTTGAACGCCTCGCTATGCCCATGGACCAGCTTTTCATTCCCAAATCACGCCGACTCGCCCGGCAGAAGGTTCCCTCTAACACCAAACATCTTTCCTGAGACGGTGGCAGAGAAACCGTCAACCTGTCTGGCGTACTGCTCCAATTGCCGCCCAATCAGCAGCGACTCCAGCCTTGAAGGTTCCTGAGGAAGCTTGAAGAGCTTTTGCCACTCGTTCTCGTCCAGAGGGGGTTGCTTCTGCTGTGCACGGAGTTGGTTCTCCTGCTTCCTCTTCGTCTGCCACGCCTGGATCTTGGCCTGCTCGCGGCCCAGAGAGCGCTGATAGTACTGTGCGTTGTTCTGCTCGGTCTGGTGGTTCTCGATGCTGTCGATCATGAGGTCGCAAGTCTTCTCAAGGAAAGGATCGATGCTGAGGTCGAGGGCGTCGAGATTAGGGGCGAGAGGGTTAGCAATGACATTCGGGTCGGTCGAGAGGTCGGCGAGAGACGCGGGGAAGTCCATGGCGGTCTTTTGAGGGGGAGATTTTGGGAGCTGGTGCAGGAAGGATGTGAGCAGGTGCGAGTTGTGGACCTGTACGGGCAGTTCAACAAAGATGTCCTGGTAGCGCAACTTTGACTTCTGGATGCTGTGGCAAATGTTAGCTCTGCGGCCCTTCATCGTGCCGTGTTCTCGCGTACCTCTCCGTCGTGAATTTGCCCTCCTTGTAGCTCGTCATGAACTCAGGGCTCAGCCTGTACGCCTTCAGGCTCAGGCTCCCGGAGCTGCTCCTGCCCACATCGAAGACCAGAGCCACCGACTTCTCATCCGTCGCCTTCTGGTAGAAGAACTGGTTCTCGATAAAGTTCTGGTTCACGAAGTTGCCCATGTTCATGCTGATGTACCAGCCCACGCTTTGCGCATCCACGTTAACCTCCTTCAACAGCTTGATCATCTCATTGTGGTAGGCAACATTGCTCTTCGCTCTCGGCGCCGCAGCCGCAAGCGTGCTGGCGTCGTTTTGGTAGTAGCTGTCCTGTTGCGACTGTTCGGGGACGGATGCCGGGAACGGGAAGGAGTTGGTAACTTGGAGTTGCGTGCCGGCGGGGGAGGGGACGTCCATGCCGACTAGGCAGCCGGTCGCAGGGGTCGGGAAGGTGGTTGTGCTGTGCTTGATGATGCGCATCATCACGAGCGCTTCGATTTGCACCTCGCGCATCGGCGAGACTGCGGTGTTGGTGTCCGCCATCTTGAAGATTGAGGCTCCGCGTGTATTTTACGGACTCGAAGGGGGATCTGAAGGATTCTGGCGGTGGTATCAAGGAGGCTGCGCGGTGCAAAGGAGTTTCCTGGTCTGCCGCGCCTTGAAGTGACGTCCACACAGAAATTCATTTCATGTGCGATACGGCGGAGCTTTTCCGCATTCGGCTTCCAGCGCTAGGCCGATTTAGGCAGGAAGTGACCTCTCGTCCAATGCCTCGGCATGAAATACATGTCCTCCTATCGATCGACATTGGCCACGACCTCGATGCTGTTCAACTCTGTAAAAAGACATTGCGTCCAAAGTCTTCGATCGGCACTAATCTTCAAACAACGCTTCTTCATCACTAAAACGCCGCATTGTCAACTATCCACCTCGGGGATCTATCTCCATCGGCATTTCGCCACCATGACTACCACACACGACAACGCCTCCAGCACCACCAACAACAACAACAACCAGCAGAACAATTCCCCTCTCGACCCCAACCAAGGCGGCGACCCCACCAAAAAAACCTACCACAAACACCCCACCGGCGCCGCCGCCACGACCGCCTCCGCGCACTCCACCCCCCAACCTCTCGAACTCTACGGCTCCTGCTTCTGCCCTTTCGTGCACCGCGTCTGGATCGCCCTCGAACACAAACACCTCGCGTACCAGTACACCGAAGTCGACGTCTACCGCAAACCGGCGTCCCTGCTGGCGTTGAACCCGCGCGGCCTCGTCCCGGCGCTGCGCCACGGCGAGTGGGGGTGCCACGAGAGCACGGTGCTGCTGGAATACCTCGAGGACTTGGACGAAGGGCAAGGGGGCGAGCTGCTGCCGCGGGACGCCAAGGCGCGCGCCGAGGCCCGTCTCTGGAGCGATCATGTCAATAGACACATCGTGCCCGCGTTCTACCGATACCTGCAGGCGCAGGAAGCGTCGGAGCAAGTCCGCGGCGCGGAAGAGCTGAAGCAGCACGTCGGCACGCTGGTCGACGCCGCGGACGCCGCGGGGCCGTTTTTCAGGGGCGGGGAGCTGGGG
>JAWXCT010000130.1:201685-233001 GCA_034509035.1 Saxispiralis lemnorum
GGCGGGTGACCGGTGGGGGAGGTCGAATTGGGAGGAGTTGAAATTCGTGGAGCTCTCCGGGCCTTGATTGTTCGCTTTTTTGCTCCTCAACATCGCGGCGCTGCCAGGACCGAACAACAGTTCGGCTCGTTGCGCAGTGGTGTCGGTCTCCGGCCGCACAGCCGCACGCGGGAAGGGGGCGTTGGGATCGCTGTATTTGCCCAAGCCGCCGTCGCCGTAAGTTGGGATATTTCGCCTCCCATCTTCGTCTGGGCTTCTTTGGTTTTCGTATGGACACGAGAAGGGCACAGAGCTCTTGGTTGACTTGCCCGGCGCTTGATTGGGGAACGCCTGGCCATCGTTACCAGCGCCATTTCGTCCTGCCATAGGGGCTACGTCTGGCGGGTTCCCGCATGTCGGTGCTTTGGTAGGCATTTGGTTGCGTAGAGCTTGGGTGCTCTGAAGGCCGGCACTTTCGAGATCGACGTCGAGTTGCACGAGGAAAGACTCCGTAAGGGGACTGTAACGCTTGAGTGCGTTCATGGCGGATAGTAGGAATTGGAGGGAGGCTTTGACTTGAGAGTCGTCCGGCTTGGACCTGAGGTATTGGACGAAGACGCGCGCAGCGACGTAGAGGCAGAAGGCGGTGAAAGGATTTAACTGCACGTTTGAAAGTTAGCTTTACACGACGTAGGTCGGGATGCTCTGCGGAAGACTTACTGTCGCCATGTCGAGATGACATATCTGTCGCATAATGTTCGCCGTCTCTGCCGCCGCAGTAATGCACCTCACTTTACTCTCCGCAGCAATGCGCGGCGGCAGGCCATTGCTGTCGGCTTTGAAGATGGCGGCTTGGTGCAAGCAAATGGACGAGGTGTGGATGCTCATGTTCAAAAAGATCACGTTTGGGTTATTCAAACCCGCATGCAGCCTCAACGAATCCGGCATCGCGAGCGCCGTATTCAAAACGATGTTGTCCATCGCACGATGCCGCTTCCAAAATCCACCGTTTAAATCATTGTCACTGTCATCTGACCCCGGCCGATGCAGATGCAGCAGGTTTCTCCCAAAAAGACAAGCCATTAGCAGCGAGCCTCCTATGGGAGACAGTCGTGACACTCCCTGCGAATCCAGCGCCTCTTCGAGTGAAATGCTCTTGCATGGCCGGTTCAACTCGTACGACTCGTCATCACCAGGGAGATGAGACCGGATGTCCCGCTCCTCGACGATCAGTGGCCAGCCGGTACCGATACTGGCGCAGCGATCAACGAAAAAGCACATCCAGAAGGTTCGCCGCCGCTCCTCGCGTTCCGTCCAGTCCTTCGGTGGCGGCAGACACTGCTTCACGTCAAGTCCGGCCCCGTCTTGCCGGTGGAGACCCATCATCAACCCCATACGACACGCACGCCCTGCGGACATCCACGCGCGCGGGAAGAGCATGTTCTTAAACTCGTACGTACAAATCAGAACCCAAGTCTGACAGTGTGCGATGGAGATCATGCTCTCGCCATGGCCCTTCATCTCGTCCTGCTGCAGGTATTTGCGCGCGCGGTGGTAGAAGTGTCCATGGAGGGTCTCGTATTTGTCTGACGCGCCCGCTGAGAGAGCCCACATGGCGTAGCGCAGCGCAACGGGAGGTCTCATGTGTGGTGCGAGGTTCATGGCGGCGTAGTAGCGCGGGCGGTGCAGCATGGGCAGCACCGGGTGCACTTTGTGGAAGTAGATGGTGTTGAGCTCGTCAACGACACTCTGCATGGGCAGCGGCTCGTCGAGGCCCAGGCCTATCATCTCCCCGGGGAACTGCTCATCTATGGGCACTGCGGACGCATTGTTACTGCTCGCCGCGTTCCCATACGCGTCCGGAGCGTTCATATTCAGACCCCCACGCTCACCAGGCTGGGCCATGAACCCATTCCCGCCGAAGCCCATCTTATCCCTTGGCGCATGTACCCCCTCATAGCGATTCAGGCCACCGCGATCGCCAGACTGCGCCATGAGGCCGTCTCCTCCAGAACCCATCAGGAGATCGAGCCCATTCTCCATGCCGTCGCCCTCGTCTCCACCCGTCTCGCCCTGCGCGCCGCCCCTCTCGCCCTCCCCATCTCTACTTAGCAGCGTCTCGACCTGCGCCAGCCGCGCCTCAAGCGCCTTCACATACCCCCTCTTTGGCCCGCTCTTCCTCCTCACCTCGTCATACGAGCAGTCGTGCTGTAGCCGCCGGCAGGTGCCGCAGCTCGGCCGGCTGCCGTCGCATTTCAGTTTTCTCTTGCGGCACAGCACGCAGGCAATGCGCTTGGTCTTGGGCACCTGGGTGTTGGTCGCCGTTGCGCTGTTGATAGCGGTGGGGGAGTCTCCTTGCGGGGCAGAGTTCGAGGGCTGCTGGATGAGGTCGTTGAAGTAGTTGTCGTTGGTGCCTCCGCCTCCGCCGTCGTGTGAAGAGGGGTCATCAGCGCCGGGCATAGTCGGTGAGATCGGCCGGTACTATGAGGGGCGCGAGCAGTGTGCTACTGGTGGGTGGTGTCAGGATAGGCGGGGTCGCGCCTCATGCCTTGTGGGGCGACTTAAGGTTGAGAGGAGGGAAGTGGGCAAAGAGAGGCTCCTTTAAGCGATGGGTTAAATTGAAGTCAAACGCGGTGAGAAACGTGGTAGATATGCAGCCACCTGGCGCGTGGTCGTACGTTACAGTATTGGGGTTGAGACGAATACGTGCTCGATGCTCATCCTGTCGTGTAGGTTGTACCTTGTATTTTTGTGGCGACAGAGACGAACGGCAGGCCCATCATTGTCTTCCCTCGCCAACGCGCCGCAATCATCTTTTCGACAACAACAGGCAGCGTTGCGCCGTCAGCTCCTTCGACGGTTCAACTGGGCACGCAGGCAACGTTGGCCGACGTGGCTGCGACTTGTAAGCATCATCCCTCTTGCCGTAAAGGGAAAAGCGGCGAATCCTTCGCTCGGTCCAGCCAGAGAATGTTCGGTTGGCTGGCAGGAAAAGAGTGCTGTACGACTTCATTCTACATACTATCCAGTCACCTTACCAAATCAAGCCGCATGCAATCAATCAAAAGTAGCGTAGACGTAGAGAGGGCACAAGTCAACATAGGACTGATTGAGAGCAAAGGTGGATGCATTTTAGCATGTAGCATGTTTCTACCGAGCGATTTGAACGAAGAAAGCTTGTTAACATTGGATTCCTCATCAATTCGTTGCGGTTGGATCGTCGCGAATACAAACAATGGCACTTATCGTGGCGCATGCGAGCTTTCTCGAAACCCTTCAAAATACTAATGTGTTATCTCAGCGTTAACGTTCGATCAACTCGAAAGCGGGACCACCAAGAGCCACGTACCCTCTTTCGAAAGCGGTTCAGGCTATCCGCAGTCCCAGCGGCGCCTGGCGCTTGCTCGAATGCTATTCGTCCGGCGCGATAGGCGAGCATGGCATCTTCGTCGACAGCAGAGGGAACGAGGCGACGATAGGTTAGTAGACGTCTCGACCCTTGAGGGAGACTTAGCACAGGCGGCGAAGCAACATGCCCAAAGGTCGAGGGGACCTACATTTGTTGAAGTCCTGCGTACTCTCGCTCACGAGCTCAAGACAAGGATGCATTGGGATGGCATATTCCTGCCCTGCCGATGCACTCTCTTGCCCTCTTCGCTCAGCTTCCGTTCTTTCCTCATCCGTCCCAGGCTCCTCGGGTGCCACTGGCATCCACATGCCCAGTCTGCCCCCCACGACTAGCGTCTCCGCCGCAAAATCGAGCACGTCGTCCAGCATGCGCGTGAAGCTATACGGCTTCTTAGGCGGCAAGTAGTCAGACGCCAGATGCGCGAGCGTCCCATCTGCCAAGTAGACGGCTTCTTTCGCTGCAGGCGTGTCCTTGTTGGTCCCCAGGACTTTTAGCCCTTCTCGCACGCCGTAGGGTGGATCGCAGACAATGCTGTCGAGGAACGGACGTCCCCTGCCAATAGGCATGGGAGTGTTGGTCAGGTCGGCAACGAAGCCGCCAAGGTAGTATGACGAAGTGCCGTACTGTTTGAAATTCGAGGCGACGCTACGGCTGCCTCTGCCACGAATGCTGCGGCCGTCAAGATCGCTGCCAAACACGGTGGAACCGAAATGAGCGCACGCGACTGGGAAGGAGCCTGTGCCCATGAAGGGATCGTAGGCGAGGCGGCCTGGGTTTGCTTGGACCATGTTGGCGGTCACCAGAGAGAGCTCCGCGTCCATAGAAGTTGTGGCGATGTAGCCGCGTTTCTTCAGTGTGTACTGTGCGAGTGTGGTTTTGCGTATTGAGGAAGCGATGAGTCGGCCGAAATATATTTTGCTCGGCGCCGGAGCATTGACGGTGTAGTGCTCGAAGATCGTAAACGTGTTGACGGGGTTCTTCATGCGGATGCGCCCAGTGAATTTGGTGTAAGCGAAAGCTTCGATGATGGCGCGTTGGGCGTCTTGAGACTGTGAACCTTGGAAGGAGTCCATGTCGAATCGGAAAGTATGAGGTTGGCAGAGCGGCCAGAGATGAGACGACTCCTGTTTGATAGAATCGTGCAGGCCTGGATAGGTGGTCCCGGTACCCCAGAGCTCGTGGATTGAAGAGCCCAAGATGGAACGTGAGATGAGCTTGCGGGCAGCATCTTCAGGGGTTGAATGGTCTGGAAAACGGATCACCGCAAAAGGGGACTGTTGGGGTTATGAGTGAAAAGCTTAAGGAGACTAATGATGAAGGAAGTTGAGGCGAAGAAGAAGTTGGAAAGCGAGATTGAAACCAACCTACAGCTAGCGGAGCCGCATCGCTGTTCTTTTGGGACAGCGATCGTCGACGTCGCCGATTCCAGCTCTACATTTCCGCCTTCTCTTCGCCTCGAATCGCAAAAAGAGACGTACATCATTAGAGTAGTAGATCCATTGTATCTTGAGGCCTTCAAGATCCGCTAGTGCTTCGGTCTCTGGCTGGCGGAAGCTTTCATGAAGTTGCGTGAAGCGGATGAGATAGTCCATCTTGCGATACCTGCTCTGTGACGGTATGATATCCGAGTGTGCAACAAGGCTCCTTAAATTCTTTTATTTCGTCGAGGAAAATATCGTCTGGCCGCGCTGACTGCTCTTGCTGACTCATCAATTAGATACTTCGACTTCTGGCCGCGGGGCATTCAGGCATTAAGGATGTCCGATAAACTCTTGGCGCCCGCACCACATCCGTCTACCGAAAATTGCAGCGCGACTGGTATCACCACCGACGACAGCCCACTCTACTAACCAGCAGCCACAAATCCGCCAAAAATGGTACGCAACGACTTGCAGGAACAGCGCGAGGATGAGGGAGAGATGCTGACGGGTGCATGACAGTCGTCCGGCAAGGTCAAGGCTTCTCAGCTCTGGGGCAAGAACAAGGAGGACCTGAAGAAGCAGCTCGACGAGCTGAAGCAGGAACTCGTGCAGTTGAGGACACAGAAGATTGCCGGTGGCGCGCAGTCGAAACTGAGCAAGATGTACGACTTCGAACACCCTTGATACCAATCCATCAGCCCTTCCAAAAGCACTGCACGTGCCTAGTCCAGCATCACCACGAACCGAACCACGATTTCCCCGCCCATACGACAATTGTACTAACGCAAGCGCCTTAGCCACGATGTTCGCAAATCGATCGCCCGCTGCCTGACCATCATCAACGCCAACCAGCGCGCCCAGCTGCGCATCTTCTACAAGAACAAGAAGTACCTGCCCCTGGACCTGCGCCCCAAGCAGACGCGCGCGATGAGGCGGGCGCTGTCGAAGGAGGACGCGAGCCGTGTGACGCTGAAGGAGAAGAAGAGGGCGAGGCATTTCCCCCAGAGGAACTTTGCTGTCAAGGTGAGTCGAACATACGAGAGCGAGAAACGGCGGGAGGAGGGCATTGGGCTAACGGAGTTGTCTTGGACAGGCGCAGTAAGAAGGGGCTACGGGGTTGCCATGGGCGCATCGTGCTTGAAGCGTTTTTCCTCACGGGCGAATGGGACGGTCTGTGTGACGAGGGTGCATCCGTAGCTTTAGATCAAGCTCGATGCGAAATGCAACAACTTCTTTGCCGACCCACCGATCTTGACCGCCTTTCACAGAGTTTCCAGTTGGCGTCATTGAGGATATATGGAACAGTAATTAAACTACAGATGTTACGACCGCCGATTTTAGACACTTCAACCGCCTTCGACGAGAGCCCGGAGGCCTTCAAATCGCAGCCTCACTTCAGGTCTTGCCTCTCTCCAGCTCCGCATGCCACACGACCAACTTCTGAGAAGAACATTTGAAGGCGGAGATCTCGCAGAACAATACCGAGAAAACGAAACTTCTTCTGTCTATTTACACCCGGCCCAGATTTTCATCCCGCACACCCACCTCGACACACAACCCTCGCTTTCCTTCACCACCCTTTCCCCTCAACCTGCTCTCCCGCTCTGCCGTTGGCCCCCTTACTGCACCAACTCCTCCTGCTCCGGCACAACCCCCACCCTACCCCCTTCCAACGCCGCCCTCACGTTCCCGATACACCATTGCTCCATCTTCGTCTGCGTCTCGACGGTCCACGTTCCCATGTGCGGCAGCAGCATCACATTCGGGTTACTAACGAGCCCCGGGTGGACGGCGGGCTCGTCCTCGTAGACGTCGAGCCCCGCGGACCAGACGCGGCCGGAGTCGAGGGCCTCGACGAGGGCCGCCTCGTCGATGACGGCGCCCCTTGCGGTGTTGATGATGGTGATGCCCGGTTTCATCTTGGCGAACTCGGGGCGGGATATGATGTGGTGGGTGTTTTTCTTGCGTCGACGGTCAGCACGCTCAGTCCTCCCAGTCCGCCCCGCCCCCCCATCATTCTTGGCCAGGGCCGTGCCAGCCAAAAGATGAAAGAGACTCACATTCAACGGCAAATTCAAACTCAAAACATCACTCTTCTGTAACAACTCCTCAAATCCCATCCACTCGGCCCCCCCGGCCACCTCCTCCGCCAACCGCCTCCGATTGTGATACACCACCCGCATCCCCAACGCCTCACACTTCCTCTTCTGATTCCGTCCAATCCCCCCCATCCCCAAAATCCCCAGCACCTTCCCCTGCGGATCGTGGCCTAGAGCCGGCGCCGGCTGCCCACGCCACTTCCCCTCCCTCAGCGCGTGCATGGACGTGTTGAAATTCCGCAGCGCGCCTATGGTCAGGAACACGGCGGCATCCGCCGTCGCGTCGTCCACCGCGGTCGGCACGTTGGCCACCAAGAGAGGCGGGTCGCGGGCGGAGCACGCGGAGACGTCGATCTGGTCGTAGCCCGCGCCGTTGTGGGCGCAGACGCGGAGGGTGCGCGGGAGGGCGGCCACGAGCTCGGCGTCCCAGGGGCCCGTGATGGTGATGGAGGGGAAGGTGCGGTATGCGACGGTGCAGGCGGAGAAGCGGCCGGAGGCGCATTCGGACAGGAAGTCGGCGCGGTTGGTGGAGTTGGGGGTGAGGATGTCGGCGAGGTGGTGGAGGGAGCGCCAGGTTTCGTGGGCGCTGAGGAGATGGGCGGGTTAGCGGTTTTGAGAGATTTTGGTCTGGGGGAACAGTCGAGGCAAGCGCTGGGTAATGTGTGCTTTCTGGTGTTGCTGGTGGCGGGACTCACTGGTCAATCGTCCCCAGCAAGAGGACCTGAGGCTTCGACATGGTTGCTGACGTGTGGGGAAATCAAACGTCGAGGAATCGTGAAGTGTCTCCCTGTTCCAAAGATGATCTTCTTTGTAAGAAGCGGATCGTGTTCTTCTTTATAATTTCCACAGCAATGTTTGATTTCTACCGAAAGGTCAGCGGTTTACTCGTAGAGCGGGTACTGCGGAAGCGGCGAGATCGGAGGGAGGGAATAAAACTGGCCTTGCGTGAGATTTTGTAAGGTACCTCGTATTGTGAAAGGATTGCGAAACGACGCGACAGCATGCGTCAAAGATATCAAAATGCTCAGCGTAGTCTCAGCGTAACAGCTCTTGCAAGAAGTGGAGGATAGAAGGGAAGTCGAGAAGGGTGTCCCACATCGGCGTCTGCTCCCGCTCGGAGCTCTCATTGCTCGGCGACTGCATTGGGGTGGGGCGGGAAGCCAAACACTCGCGAGCTCGCGAAGTGTTGTGAGCGGCATTGCGTGTTGTGTTGCTACTGTGAAGATGAGCTCTTTCCCTCCGGTCGAGATGCTCGTCTCTGAATTTGCCACGAGGATTTCGCTTGAATTCGGATCGATTGCACAAGGTGGACACTCTTCTGGACACGATACTCTTCGATGCAACTCGTCACGGAAACCCAACCCCAATTTTTCAGAACAAATCGAAAAAACCCAAACATATCACGGAACCACACCATCTATGGGTCAACGAGCCAATCTACCTAGCCTCAATCCATCCACACTTTTTCTACCTTACACAACGTCGACCATCCAGGCTCGCCACCCAGGACAACCCGCTCCAAATTAAATCAAAGAGACAAAACAGCAAGCAAGGACATATGGTATCTTGGGAAGACATGAAAAAAGACAAAATCAAAGGATGCAGAGAAAGTGAAACCACCGGCACTAGAGCTCCCCTCACTCGAGCCAGGCTCCCGCCGCGTGAACACGCGCGCGAGCCGTGGGAATCCCCTTCACCACGAATTGACTTGAAAAGAAAATCGAATCGGATCGCCAACGCGACCCCATCACCCCTCAATCTACACCCTCTGCTGCAAAACCCACCCCCTAACCGCCATCCCACAAACCCTTTGCACTACCTGCGTGGTCCCCTTCAGATCCTCCGCCTCCACAAACAGATGCGCGACCCGCAACTTGTTGATTTCATCCTCCGGGTCCCCCCCCTGCTCCGCAAGCGCGTACTCACGCTTCTGCCCCGCCGGGTGCAGCGGCTCGAACGCAGCCCAGCGGCCGCCGACGTGCCGTGCGATGGCGAGGGAGTACAAGACGTCGCGCGACTCCATGAGGCCGAGAATACTGCGCATGGCGGCCAGGGCGTCGGAGAGCTTGCAGGTTTCCGTGGGGGAGGGAGTGTCGTCGCGCGCGGAGGTGAAGAGGCCGAGCTGGTGCCAGAAGGTTTGTTCGTTGAAGGCGGCGGTTTGTTGGTAGTCGGCTGTTGGGGATGGGGGGATGGAAGTGGAGGGAAGAAAGTTGCCGGTCAGGAGGTGCTCGAGGGTGTCGATGCGGGGGAGGAGGTCGACGAAGGATTGGTCTGGCGGCTGAGTAGGGTTATGTTGAAGGTGTGATGCGTGGGCTTGGCGGGGCATGGTGGCGAGGTGCCAGACGAGGCGGGCCTCGAGGGATTGAAGGGAAGAGGTGGCAGAGGCGTTGGCGCGGAATTGCTCGACGCATTGGCCAACGAAGTCGAGGAGAGGTGCAGATTGGCGGAGGTGCGCGAGGCCGTGGGTGGTGTACCAGCGCGTCTCGAAGACTTTGTCGAGTCCTTGCGCGTAATGGAAGCGGTAGAAGTCGTCAATTTCTTGCACGGACGGGGCACTGGGCGGTGGCGATTCCTGCTCATGGTACCGCGGGGGAATGTCATTGATGCAGAAGAGCTGGTCCATGGTGACGGGCTTGACTGCTGGGTTGGTTAGGCGGAGAGTACGGTGACGAGATGGAAATAGCATTACCTGTCCGCACGGACTGCAACGCCGAAGATGGCATACTGGCCATGCTTCCCACAGCCGCCTGCTCACCGGACGAAGTAGCCAAGGCGGGGTCGAGCGAGGCGCCGTACTCGAACGAGCCGTTGGCGCCGGGGTGGTGCGGCGGATGAGGGTAAGCGTTGTGGTCGGCGGTGCTGCTGTGTGCGAACGAGGCAGGGGGTGGATGGTGGTGCGAGGGATGGGGGGCGGAGGGCAGCGCAGGCGACGGTGTGGGCTTGGAGCTTGGCGCGCTGGACTCGGGCGCGGGCTGGATGGGCGCGGGCGCGGGCTGCTGCTTGAAGATGGGGTCGTAGCCGAGGCAGTCCCGTTTGCTCTTCTGGCAGTTGCGGCATGTTGGGTGGCCTTCGTCGCACTGCGCACACACGTGTCAGCACAGGAGGGATTCTGCGAAGGCTCATGTCGTGCGTGGTCTCGCGTTTTGAGATGTTCGCGATTTTAAGGTCTCGCTTGTTGCCGTAGGCTGCCCGGGTTCGCTTGGGAGCTCCGCCGGAGGGCTCGAAACCACCATGACTGCCGTTCGCGTGCGCGACAGCTGCCACGACCACAGAGATGGTTTATTCTGGACTGCTCACCTTTATGCGCCGCTTCCTACACGTCAAGCACCCCGTCTTCGTCCGCCTCTTGACCTCCTTGTTCTTCGGCTTGGAGCCCGTAAAGGGCGCGGGCGCCTGCGGCGCGATGGGAAAGCGCATCATGCCGCTGGGCGCGTTGGGCGCGACGGTGTTCGAGTGCATGGGCGCAGGCCCCATGGTGCCGTTCTGATACGCGAAGTGGTGGTTCGGATTGTAGGCGGGCGGCTGAGGAGGCTGCTGGTGGAGGGGCGGCGGCGCGCTTTGCGCGACCATGGACGGCGCGACCGCGTACTGCGGCTGCGACTGCATGGCCGGGCTGTCAATATGCTGGATCGGGGGCAGTCCATGGGGCGAGGGCTGGCCGCCGTTGGTAACGGGGTGGTAGGAGTACTGCTGGTGGTGCTGGGAGTGGTGCAGCGCGGGGTGGTGCGGGTGATGCTGCTGCTGGTGGCCGGGCATGGAATGCATGGACTGCATGCTGGGCGAGGGTGGTTTTGAGTTGGCGCGAGAGGAGGCGGAAGAGTGTCGGGCGTCCTGCGAGACGTGTCGGCGCTGGCGCTGCTCCTCGTCCTCGCCCTTGTTGTCAGCGGTACCCGCGTCCATGCCGGTTGCGTGGATTGCCTCAGCACGTCAGAGTAGCGCGGCGGGCGAGGGTACTGTAGCGAGGCTGTAAGCGAGGCAGCCTGTTGCCGCAGCCGTGGTTAATCTGGATAGTGAGGGACGGCGACCAATGGAGGCGGGGAGAAAAAGAAGCGAGCAGCTAGTGGGCCGGAGGGATTCCTGAGAGGGGTGACGGGCTGCATGCCCACTTCCCCTCCGTGATCTAGCCCTCTTGGCTCGCGACTGGTTCTGCGCGCGATCACGGGCGAGGAGGATGGGACGGGGAATAAGGTGCTGCTGTCCTGACAGGCCAGCCAGGCAGGAATGAGGTCGCGGGCGCGCGCCCTAGGCCTCCCCGCAGTTCTGCTGCTCAAAAGAATCGCGCAGTCGCACCGGTCGCGCCGCGGCGGAGCTTGTTGTTGCGCGTTCGGAGGGCACAACCGACGAACCGAGAGCGGCGGCCCCACAAAACACCTGCCCAGTGTTGCCCGCCGTGCGTGCACGTGTGCATGGGCGCCCGTGTTGCGTTCGGCCTAGCCAACCGTTGGTCCGCCCAGGCGCGGCAGCAGCTGTGGTAGTCGGCCCCCGCGCGACAACTGCTCGCGCCGACCGCTATACTGAACCTACCGCTACCCGGCCGACCGAACGCGCTCTCGCTTCTGCCTGCCTGCCTGCCGCCATCTGGCAGCGCGTCGCGGCAACGGGACATCATGAAGCTTCCATATCACCACCACCACCACCACCATCACCACCAACAACCATGACACTGGTCGCCTCCGAAACGTACAACAACCCTGCAATAACAACCTCCTCCGCTCCTTCGCCCGCGCCACGGCCTTGCACGCCGATGAGAACCTCCGGCCGCCGCCGAAAGGGCCACTTTAGCCGCATCTCCCTTCGGACCTATGGTCACATTGCCCGAGTACGTATCGTGACCCGCTGTCCCTCCTATCCATCAATCAACCGTCTCCATCATCTTCGATCGCTCCCAAATATCCCTCCAAATTAGCTGGAGTGGACGGCGGCTTTGCGCCAAGCAACATCTCAGCTCTAGATGGCTGTCGACCGGTCAAATTGCCCCATCCCTCACTTCACCCTCCCATTGTAAGTGAAAGATGCAAATTCCCCAACGACACCACCGAGAAACTGTTGAATGCCTCCCCGCAAAATCGCGGTGTTCCCTTGGAATCGCGGGAAAGGTGCTCTATCTCAGCCTCGCGACATCTTCCACCGACGCCCTCTTGTATACTCCACTGCGGCACAGCAGGCTTTGCAGCCTCCGATAATGTTGGACTCTTTGGAGAGTCTCGCCTAGAGGATGACGATGATTGACGGGGCAGCATTTTCCCGTCCAACAGGCCGTCTGCGCTGTGTCCGCAAGAGCATAGGTCAGTCATAACTGACTGCCTTTGCTCTCGACTACTGTTAACCTCAGTCTCCCATTCGCGAATACGCTAAATGTTTGAGCTTCGGTTAGAGACGTTGCAACCTTGTTCACGTGCATGTGAAGATCGGCAGCGTACAGAGATGAGGAAAGACTTAAGCGAGCCTCATTCCTACACCTAAAACGGCCCTGGTCCACGACAGTTTCGGTAGTCAAGCATGCTCTCTGCAACAACTTGTTCAACACCAAGTGGAAAAGAGCGGTTTTCTCGGATTGCATACAGGGTGGCTAGAGCTGCTGTCGAGTACTAACGAAGCTCGAGAGAAGTTCAAACACTCTGCTCTTTTGTCTATGAGGGTTTGCTCTGCTACATCACATTGTCAGCGGCAAGAGAGGCAGATCATGCCTGCGCCTGAGCCATCGATATTCTCTCCAATGGCATAGCCATACATTCCCACGAAGTCGCCAGCGTTCACAGCTGCCGTCTTGACAATAGAACGTCGAGCTCTACATTCTCTTGTCTGGCGCTTATTCTCGTTTCTTTTCGAGGGCATTGCATGACCTCTTCGCAGAGCTTCTCGCGCCATATCTCCTGGACGAATCTTGTGCTTATTACCAGCACATGGGATGCTCACAGCGGAGCGAGGTTACACACCCGCCGCCAGAGATGACGGGGTGAGACCTCTGATCCGCTCGTGGCGTAATGTACCTCCGAGCATTCGTCTGGCACATCTTCTTTTCTCTTCGCGTGGCAGAAGAGGATCGTGGCCTTTGCATATGACACGTTTCTTGGGATTCACAAAGTTGGCCGCGTGTGAGGAGGTACAAACCCCTTCTTTCCCTCCTCATCTCACCAGGTTCAGGATAGGACCTTGCCGAAGTAGCCACGACCCATCGTCAAGCCAACAAAAATGCTTTGCGCCGGTGGCAGCCTCTTAATTGCTGGAATGACAAGCTGTCCAGCGCCGCTCCACAGGAAACTCAGGACGCAAACTGCTCTCTACAACATCCCTTCAAAGATCTGAGGGACAACGGTCAGCCACTCCGGTCTGCTCAAGCATGTCGACAGGTGCCAGCCCTCGCGCTGGCGGCATCGCACAAGCTCTGTGGGGTCATTGCTGAGATTGCCGAGGCGAGAGAAGATGCGAGGGCCACAGTCACGAACTCGCCGCGGAGATCCCGCCAGATTGACCAAATGAGGTGCATCAAAACACATTCTTACGGCTTTCGTGACGATCAGCGGTCGACATGATGGTGTTTGCGGAGCAATGCTTGATCATGTCATCCAGGTTTGGGACGATGCATTGGGCAAGGAACTCTTCGGTATCAAGTTACTGTTCTTGACCGCTCAGCCGTTGCCAGACGAGATCATCTGAGGGACGCTATCGTCAAAAATCTGCAAACACCATACCCACTGCCTCAGGCGCCGGTGTCATCTTCAAACTCCGCGTCTACAGTCAAACCACAGACCGAGGTCTGCAAAGGTCTGAAAACTAGGACTCGTCCGCACTCTGATGTCTGTCCTAGTGATAGAACACCTCTGCAGAATCGCGAGTTTTGTGGAGCTCTGCTACATCACTCAACTGCTCGACCGTCGTTGGCCTTGCTCGTCGCGTCCACCGAAAATCACAGAGTCTGTCACACACCCTGAGGCCTAGCCTGTCTTTCAACCCGGGGCGCGTTTGTTGCTGATTTCGACAGTCACATCGCACAATCACGTGGGTTGCCCGTTTGATGACTTGATCCTCCGCTCTCCAGCCGTTCTTCGTCTCCAACAGCGAGGTTCTCGTCCAGCGCCGCCACGCTCGTATGCGTCCTCCTCCAGCGCCTCCACGCCCGTGCTCGCGCCCTCCTCCAGCGCCTCCATCTCCGCGCTACCCTCCATCGCGCCCACAGCTTGCCCGGCCGAGCGATACGCCATCTCAGCAAGGCGAAAGGGAGCTATCTCCTGCCGGTACGAAAGGAAAGAGGACGCTCAAGCCCGAGACGCCACCATCGCGGCCTGGAAGCGGAGACGGCGTGTTGTCTTTGCGTTGAGATGGATGGGGTTTGTCTGCTGGTGTGAGCAGATCGCAGTTGCTCAGTGTGACGAAGCTGGTATAGCGAAGGCGACAGAGACACTGGAGAAAGAGCAAAAGCCGGAGATAAGACCTCTTGACCAACACTTTGGAGTCGAACGACCTTTGGGCCGCGCATGGAACGTTCTTGTCGCTTCTGCAATCTTCGTGAAGGTCATCGAGGGTGTGGGCACGAGTCTTTGGTCTCGATGGTTCAGGTAGTTTAGTGCATCGCATTGATCAAACCAGACGGTCGGATAAGTCAAACCGCGTTTAGGGAGCCTCCGACTAAGTCTATCTGAGAACCCCTAGCACTTTGCTTCAGTCTTTCATGTTGACGGCAATCACTTCCTGTACTCTGTCTTCACGCGCGAGGAACATCTTGTGCGGTGCGACACACTCCGTCATTTGTTGAGGACGTTTCCTTTTCTTTTCCCTCCCGAAAGAGTTGACATCGAAGGACCTTCGTTTTTCCCGGATCCGAGTCACTTGTGCACCAACCATCACCGCAAAGAGCCTGGGATGCCGTAACGTTCAGCATCATACTACCCACTGTCCATAGATTGGGGTAAACATGCGGACCTTGGGGCCTGTTGAAAATCGATTCTGGATTTCTACTGTTCGTTACAAGGCCGAAAAAGTGAACGACAACGCGGTGCAACAGCAAAAGGGCGTCAAGAAGTAGGTTGCAGCTTGTCCATTCCAAAGGTGTGTTGATCTTACCATGCACGACTTTGCAATGCCCATGCCGACCATGGAATGCGAGGTACGATATTTGTTGGAGACGAATCACGCGAATCTTTGCGATGCTTCTCTTTTCATGTCCTCGGTTTTTCACGTTCACTCTTTCGGCGAGTGCAGTACACAAGCTCCGTTTTCTGTTCAGGGTTCATTTGGGCGGTGGCA
Organism: Saxispiralis lemnorum; assembly: GCA_034509035.1. Lineage (NCBI taxonomy): Eukaryota > Fungi > Ascomycota > Dothideomycetes > Mycosphaerellales > Aeminiaceae > Saxispiralis > Saxispiralis lemnorum. The sequence continues at coordinate 216,838 of JAWXCT010000130.1, forward strand.
GGGCTCCATCTCATGCATGGCTCCTGCTGAATTCTATGCTCCGTTGTGAGGTGTTGTTGCATAGATGTGCGTTTCACAAGACGCTGCAAGACCAGGAAATTGGAGACGGCAGAGCAGCTTGGCGTCCAAGGCGTCTTGGAGAAGTCTCTTTAGAGCGCCACGAATTTTGTCAGATCAGAATCGGAACACGGCGGCTTGCCCTACAAGGCTGCACACAGGGTTCTATGCAGCTGAACCCTGACAAACATTTCGGGGACTTGACTTCAGCAACCTTCCATTGAATGTGGAGCTGAGAGAACGACGTGAATGCCTTCCGCTTTCGTTCCCCTGAAACGGGAAGAAAGAAATCAAGCGCCAGAGCGCAGTCCAAGACTTGTCCAAGCGTTTTTTCGGGTTTATCGGTCGGCCCAAGAAGCGAAGCAGCTTTATGACGTCCCATCTGCTCACGCGAGATCTTGAGGGGGGTTCTTGACCCGACCCCGGCGCCGGTGGCCCATCTTCGTTAGCATCGATCTTGATTTCTTGGGTTATTGCGAAGCTCCCAAGTTCTGGTCGCGTGCCTCGCGTCGGTCGTCGTTCTCTTCCTTTTCACTTTACCCGCTCGACCTCTCGAATTTTTCGATACCCCAGCTTCCTTTCGTCATGCCTTCCGACCTAGTCGTTCCTTTCCTGGGGGCCCTTCAGGCCTCGATTGCCGTGCTGCTCACGATCGCGGCGGGCCTCGCGGCGGCGCAGTTCAAATTGCTGAGCATGCAATCGTCGCGCGAGCTGTCAAAGACCTGCGTGAGGATTTTCCTGCCATGTCTGCTGATCACGAACGTCGGCTCGCAACTGCATCTAGACACGGTACGTCCAGCTTTCCCGAGTTCGAGCTGCTCAAGCAACGCAAAAGCAACACGCAATTGACGCATCCCTGCCAGGCCTACCGCTATGTCCCCGTCCTCCTCTGGGCCCTAACCTACAATATCCTCTCCATGGCCCTGGGCTACACTGTGACGAAAATCTTCAAGCTCCCCGACTGGACGACCCCCGCCATCGCCTTCAACAACACCACCTCCCTCCCCCTCCTCCTTGTCAAGTCTCTCGCGGCCACCAAGCTCCTCGACGCGATCGACTCCTCCCCCGACGCGATCAAGCGCGCCGAATCCTACTTCCTGGTCAACGCCATGATCGGCAATAGTCTGACCTTCGCCCTAGGTCCCCGCCTCCTGAACGGCCAAGAAGAAGACGCCCCGGACGAAGATGAGCGCAAACCTCTCACACAAGCGGACGAAGACCGCGAAATCACGTCCCAAGAAGCCGACGCCGAAGCAGCAAACGAAGAGACTAGCCTCCTCCCCGATGCCGCCATCCGCGCCGGCACACGCACGCAATACAGCCTCTACAAGCACGGCCTGCACGCCTGGCACCGCCTCCCAACCTGGACGCAAGCGTCCCTCGACTTCGCCTACGCCTTCCTCAACGCGCCCTTCATCGGCGCCATCCTCGGCGGCGTCATCGGCCTCGTCCCCGCCCTGCACCGCCTCTTCTTCAACACGCAGGAGCAAGGCGGGTACCTCAACGCCTGGCTCACGAGCGCCATGCAGAACGTCGGCGGCCTCTTCGCGGCGCTCCAAGTCGTCATCGTCGGCGTCAAGCTCTCCAAAGCTCTGATCGGAATGAGGAAGGGCGAGTCCGGCGGCCGCGTGCCCTGGCTGGCGTTCCTGCTCATCTCGGGCATCCGCTTTGTTCTGTGGCCCGTGGTCAGTATTGGTGTGATTTACGCGCTGGCGAGCAAGACGGGGGTGTTGACGGACGATCCGATTTTGTGGTTTTGTATGATGCTCATGCCGACCGGACCGCCGGCGCTGAAGTTGACGGCGCTCGCGGATGTCAATGGAGAGAGTCAGGAGGAGAAGATGGGTATTGCGAAGCTTTTGACTGTAAGTTGAGACCTATTTGGAGGGGGGTTTTGTTTGGGGGAACGGTGGTGCTAACGTGGGGTTTGCAGGTCTCCTACGCGATGTCGCCGCTTGTGTGCTTCACGATTGTCGGCAGCTTGAAGGCTTCGCAGGCTGCTTTGGGGAGCTGAGCGGCGCTGGCGTTTTCGTCTGTTCTGGAGGTCGAATGGCTTGTGGTTAGCTGGCGTCAGGAACGCATTAGTTGCGTCGTGTCGGTCGCTGCGCGACGCAGAAAAACCCGCGTCGCGGAGATTTGTGTAGTTTCCGGAGGGAATCTGGGCCAGGGCGAGAATAGGAGATCGAGTGGGTGTCGAAGAGAGATAGGGGTAGACAGCATGTCCAAGCAGGCCTTGGAAGGGCAAGAGAGAAGCATAGTCACCATTGAATCACCATCTTTGCGAAACTCTTTCGTAACAAGTTCGAATTCCCCCGCCCTTCCTCTGGCATGAAAGTATGGACACTGACATGTATGCCGAGGATCTGAGACAGCAACACGCAAAAGCCGCATGCCGCGCAGAAAGTTAGATACTGCTACAAGTACACCCATCAATGGCGTTTGACAGTCCCATGCACGCGCCTGCGACCCCTTCTCCGGATGAGTCCTGCCATGCCTGGATTCATTACAAAGGAGACGGACTGCATTGCCGTGTATCAACCAGCACGACGGCACTGACTGCGCCAAAACTCTGATCACTCGCTGATGCGAGGTGACAGCGGGTAGAGCCCGTCAGGCGCTTAAGCCGTCGCCTTCTTCGCCTGCGAACCGCTCGTAACAAACTTCGGGGCATGACCGTAGACGCTTGTGTATTCGTCGCGGTAGCGCTTCGAGTCCTGCTCCGCCATGTTCTGGTATTTCTAGGCCATCACGTCAGCACCTCCCTCCAGCCACAGCAACATCAATGGTCCGGATCGGATCTTACCTGCTTCTCCTCGCCGCTAAGCGCCTTATATTCCGCGCTGGCCAGCTTCGACATTTCGGGCAGCGCGATGCCCTTGAAATCGCCGCTTGCGTGCCGGTTGTCGAGGAACATGAAGAACGCGCTCTTGGGCTTTTTGACTGCGCGGTCGTCTTCAAGGGGCGCGTAGCGCCGCGACCGCGTCGTACTTTGGAGTTTGCGGCGTAGAGACAGGCGGGCGTAGTTGGCCTCCCGGATCTGATTGGCCGTGTGCGATTCGACAAAACTTTTGACGGCAGCCCGCCTTTCCCGCGTGCGCTCGTTGGCAAGGTGGTTGTAGTGCTGTCGCGAGATTGGGTGAGCTGAGTTCGTCTCAAAAGGATTCGCTGGCGGCAGCAAGGGCCAGATCTCAAGGTGGTGGGAGCGTGCTTACCTCCCGCTGCGCAGGGCTCAGTTGCCTGAACTCTTGCCATGACTGCCCGATATCTTTCGCAAAATCGCTGCCCCTTTCCCGGGCCCTTTCAGAGATGAACACATTGTGAGCCATAAGAGCACGTCCGACATGCGCAGGCGGCGTCAGGGCTTTCTTCTTGAGCTCCGCGATCTCATCTCTCTCGGCCTTGGCCTTCTTTGCAATCTTCTGCTTTTCAGTCAAGGCGCGCTTCGCGGCGGGCTTCTTTGCCGGCGCCTTTTTCTTTGCGGCCGGCTTCTTCTTCGCCTTGGTCGCTTTCCCCACGGGCGAGGCGTTGGTGGTCTTCTTGGCCGCGTCGCGCTTGACATCCTTCTTAACGGTGCGAGAGGGCTCGCCGGTGCTGGACTTCCAAGCAGCCTCCTTAGATAGACGACCCGAGACGTGGTACAAGGCGCAGGGCACAATGGTGTTCGGCGATCGGAGCGAGTAGGGAGGGAAGGGTAGGCGCGTCGAGAGTGGGCGCCGCAGGAGGCTGCCCACCTGGCGGCCGAACATGACGGATGGGAAGTGTCGGCGCGTGGTGAGGTGAAGGAGCTGTGATATCGGCGACGAGTTGGTGCAGTGGCAGCTGGTCTGGAGGGCGACGCGCAACGTGGACGACGGTCGCGTTGCTGGACCGTAAACACGGCAGGAGGAGTACCAGAGATGTGTACCTGCGTGGTGAAGCTTGGGCCGCAAGCGCCGTCACCTCAGCTCGGAGTTTCCATGCTCGCGCGCGTGTCTTGGCATTGAGATTTCCAGTCGAGCTCTGACGTACCTCGACCCGTGCTTCGACCTTCCACGCTCCTCTCTGCAACTGGTCTACACTTCCAACTTGAACCTCGCCATCTTCGCTCGCTATTGCGCACCATCATATTGCACGCCCATCACTAGCATTGCCCCAGGCGACTGTCACACCCCGTACGACACCAAGGGTAACCCGGCCGACACGTGATGGCCCGCTCACCAGGCCGCAGAGACGATGATCGCTACGCGCGGAGCCGGCGCGACGACCGCGACTACCGGCGGAGGTCGCGCAGTCGCGACAGAGATGTGAGGCGCAGACGTTCGCGCAGCCCCTACGACCGAGACCTGACAAAGACACAGCGGCGTTACGACGACCGCGACAGTTATCGAAGGCGCGATCGCTCCCGTGAAAGGTATGATGATTCCCGGGGCTCGCGCAGGGAAAGGTCGAGAGACCGGAAGAGGTCGAGGGAGGGTTCCCCAGTGAGGGATAGGCGTCGGGAAAGAGAGCGGGACCGCGACGGTCGGGGTTTATATGAGGACAGAGAGAGGAAGAGACTACGGCGGGACGACAGCAGGGATCGGAGGAGTACGAGCGTAGCGGAAGCCAAAGAGCCCGAAGTTAGTGCCATCGAACGGACTCATCGCGATGCTTCCAGGCTGACCAAACAGCCGCCTCGTCAATCCTCTGTCGACCCAGATGAGGCGAAGAAAGCAAAGCTGGCCAAGGTAGAAGCGTGGAAAAGGAGGATGTCCGAGAAAAAAAAGCAAGAGGCGGGCGACGGTGGTGCGGCATCTCCGCAGGCCAAATCCGACACAGCCACTGCGGCCTCGCCTGGGCAAGCAGCTGGCTCTCCAACTGCGAGCTCGACCGCTCAAGCAGCCTCCGGCTCACCTGGATCGTCGAGCGATCAAGTGAAGAGATCTTCTCCAGCTCCTTACGCTGGCAAATTTGATCCCAAGGCCATCGCTAAGCGGGCAGCAGCCGCCATGGAGAAGCAGAAATCTGCTCTCGGTGGCGACGTGGTGATCCCTAAGTCAGCGAACGAGACATCTAACGCGAATGGTTCAAAACTGGCTGACAACGGCAAGGTGTCTTCTACAACCACCGAGCAGCGTACGTGGGACAAACACGTGGATTTCGTTTCCTGTTGACATCCGCTGACCATTGAAACAGGCGCACACAAGCCTACAAATGGCAGCACCAAAATTACTGGCTTCGGGCTGAACAAGGCAGCTACGGATCTTAAAGACAAGCCGGCGGGAATGAAAGCTGCTGCTGCTCTCGAAGACGAGGAAGAGGTCGAGCGCAAGTTAGAGAAGCTTCCAGAAATGCCTGCTCAAGACGATTCTGGGGATGCTGCGCACGCTAATGATGCGGAGGACCAGGACGATGGCGACCAGATTCGATCAGATGAAGAAGAAGCCGAAGCTGCTCGTGAAGCTGCGCAAAAGCGTGCAGAGGCTCAGACCGAACGTCCGGATGCTGTCATGGCCAACGTGGACGATACTCCCCCAGTGGACGCTGAGAACCCCACCGCCACAAACGCGGAAGACACTAATATGGAAGTGGACGATGACGTAGACCCTCTCGATGCATTCATGAGCAACCTCGAGAAGCCAGAGAATGACAGACCATCAGCCCCAACGACCAGTAAAGCCAAAAAGGAGCCTCAAGTCTTCAGTAACGACGACGCAGGCGATCTTGATGCTGTTGGAAATGGTGCTGACGACTTACTAGCCATCGCGGCCAAACGCAAGAAAAAGGAGGTTCCGACTGTTCAGCACTCGAAAATCGATTACGAGCCATTCCGCAAGAACTTCTACTCAGAATCTGCTGAGCTGTCAGAGATGACGCCTGATGATGTAGACATTTTACGCGCGGAGCTTGACAATATCAAATGTCGCGGTGTCAACGTTCCAAAGCCGATTACGAAGTGGTCGCAGGGCGGTTTCGGCGCGCAGATTCTCGACGTTATTCGGGAGCAAAAGTTCGAGAGACCGACTTCAATCCAGTCGCAGGCGCTGCCAGCCATCATGTCAGGTCGCGACGTCATCGGCGTAGCCAAGACAGGCTCTGGTAAAACAGTAGCGTTTACACTTCCAATGTTCCGTCACATCAAAGACCAGCGACCGCTGGATAGCCAGGACGGACCAATAGGGCTGATTTTGGCACCGACACGTGAACTCGCTACGCAGATTCATCGGGACTGCAAGCCCTACCTCAGGGCTCTCAACTTGCGTGCGGTTTGCGCGTATGGTGGAGCACCAATCAAAGACCAGATCGCCGAGCTCAAGCGTGGTGCAGAGATTGTGGTATGCACGCCAGGTCGCATGATTGATCTGTTGGCTGCCAACTCTGGACGAGTCGTGAATCTTCGCCGAGTGACCTACGTCGTGCTCGACGAGGCGGACCGCATGTTCGATATGGGCTTCGAACCTCAGATGACCAAAATTCTGAACAACATTCGTCCGCAGCGACAGACTGTGCTGTTTTCGGCAACGTTTCCACGCAGCATGGAGGCACTGGCTCGAAAGACACTTACGAAACCTGTTGAAATCACCGTGGGCGGACGCAGCATCGTGCCGCCGGAGATCACTCAGGTCGTCGAGATTCGGACCGAAGGCACCAAGTTTGTCCGACTGCTAGAACTCTTAGGCGACCTACACGACAAAGACGAGGATGCACGCACCTTGATTTTCGTTGACAGGCAAGAGACTGCCGACAACATGCTGCGAGATCTTTCACTCAAGTCCTACCCTTGCGTGAGCATCCACGGCGGGCGCGACCAAATCGATCGGGACGAGGCTATCAGTGATTTCAAGACCGGACGGGTTCCCGTCATGATCGCGACCTCCGTTGCTGCACGAGGGCTGGACGTCAAACAGTTGAAGCTCGTCGTGAACTTCGATTCGCCGAATCACGCCGAGGACTACGTGCACCGTGCCGGACGCACTGGTAGAGCGGGCAACACGGGCACTGCAGTCACCTTTGTCACGCCTGAGCAAGATCGCTATGCTCCTTTTCTCAAGAGAGCGTTGAACGACAGCAAGACCCCGCTACCGGAAGACCTGCTGAAGCTCCTCGAGACGCATGAGGAGAAGGTCAAAGCGGGCGACGCGAAGAAAGCAGGCGGTGGCTTCGGGGGCAGAGGTATCGACCGACTGGACGCAGCCCGCGATGCCGAGCGCGCCGCTCAGCGCAAGCAATACAAGACGGGCGATGAGCCTGAAGAAGAGGATGAAGAGGGTGATAAGAAGAAGGATGGCAAGCAGAGCGAGGTCGACAAGCTGGTGGCCAAGGCCACCGGCGCCGTCAAAGACCGCGACGCCGCCGACGCCGACCAACAGTCTGGGCAGACCGCGTCCTCCTCTTCTGTCATTCCCACCGCCCTCTCTGACCACCTTAACAATGCCATGAAGGTGCAGAAAGCCGAGAAGCCCGCCCCAGGCCCGGGTGCCAACGACCCTCTTGCCAAAGTCTCCGCCGCTGCAGCCAACATCAACAACCGCCTCGGCGCCAAAGGTAAGCTCCACTCCAACCCCATACTCCCATCTCCAAATTACGCATGCTCTGACACCCCCTCCAGGCGCCACCCGCCCCGGCGTCCCCATCGACAACCGCGGCCCCGACGCCGGCGCCTTCCATGCCACGCTCGAAATCAACGACTTCCCTCAGAAAGCCCGCTGGGCCGTCACGAACCGCACCAACGTCGCCAAGATCCTCGAGTCCACCGGCACCTCCATCACCAGCAAGGGCAACTACTACGCCCCCGGCAAGGAGCCCGAGGTCGGCGGTATGCCAAAGTTGTATATTCTGGTCGAGGGGGATACCGAGGTGGTCGTCGAGGATGCTATGAGGGATTTGACCAGGTTGTTGAGGGAGGGGACAGTGGCCGCGTTTGAGGCTGATAGTCGGAGCGGGCAGGGGGCCCAGGGGAGGTATAACGTTCTGTGATTGGGGGAGGATGTGGCTTACTCCACCCAGGAGCGCTGGGCTTTTTTTGGTGGTGTTGAGGGTACGGTAGGAAGCTTTAGCTAGTCTTGCGAAGGACACGCGCGTGGCGCAGAACTATCGTTCGTCGGCTCTTCCAATCCATTCATGCAACCTGCATATGCAGGTGCTGCCATGAAACCCTCGGAAACCCCTCGCCCGTGCAGGAGCTGTAGCGCGATCTCCGCACTCTGATTGGCTCTTTCAGCTTGTTCGCTAGGAGAAAGACGTCTTGGCACATGTCTGGACCGTTTCCGTTCGTTGCGCTTTCGTATTGTGTGTGATGAGTGCCCTGTGAGAAGGAACGTGATATGTGAGATGGTCCTCGTTGCTGACATTTGGGTCGAGAGTCGGGCGATGAAAGGTTCACTCCGTTCGCATTGCGTTGAACGGAGGTCATATTATTGGATGGAGTTCTCGTTTAACGGGATTTACATTCGATGGGTCTTCCAGGCTATCTTCCACGGGAATTGTCCTTGACAGCACTGTCATTGTGGGTAGAGCATATCTGCTCTGGACTCGAGAAAAATGAACGAGAACAAAGTGTAGACTTGTGAAAACGTTCAATGCGAGATCACATAACTGAGAGCATAATCACACAATGCTCATACTTCTAGCCTTCTCATCAGCTTCTCGTGCGAATTCTCGTCCTTGGGATGGACTCCGGTATGCCGAGCCATCAGAAGCCTAGACTGTACGCGACCACCCTCTTCTCGCATCGTCCCCCAATCCCCCACGCGCAAACACCTCGCCCTTCAAATATACTCCCTATCCACAAAACTCCTCACCAACCCCTCGGCACTCGCCTCATACTCCCTCAGCCTCACCAACCCATCGCTCTCCACCACCGTATTGGCCTGCACAAACACCTTTCTGGGCTTCGCCTGCCTCACCACCTCAGGCCTCACCTTCTCCCGCCACCACTCGCCCACAGACGTCATACGCTCATACAGCTCCCTCCCAGCCTCCAAATCCGCCGTCGCTTTATACACATGCAACTTCTGCAAAAAGTCGTTGACGGCGGGCCGGCCGTGCGTCGCGATCTTGGTCCGGTCGAGGTGGATCGTCAGGTCGCTGAGGTCGGGTTTGGTGTGGTGGAGGCGCAGGAAGTCGGAGCCTGCGGAGAGGAAGGACTGCAGGATGGCGAAGCGTGCTTGCATGTGCGGTTGGCCCCAGTTGCCGCCGGTGGGGGCGCTGGCGGAGGGTTGCCAAAATTGCAGGGCGGCGATGCCGGCGCGCGCCATTTGGAGGTAGCAGACGTAGAGAATGGAGCCGGCTTCGCTATTGATGTCCTGGTGGGAGGGTGGAAGGTTAGTATGGGAGGCGAGAAGGGGGCCTGAAGGGGGTGGGGACTTACATCGGTCCCGTCGCCGATACCAAAAATTTTGAGGATTTCGTAATCGGGACAGAGGGACATGGCGACGCATTCGGCACGGCATTCTTCGTAGCTGGGGCCCATGCCGCCGAAAACGCTGCCCCAGGTCTCGCTGGGCTTGTACCAGGTCGAGATGGGCTTGTCGGTGACGGGGCTGGTAGGCGGGTTCTTGATGTCGAAGTTGTATTTTCCTGGCTCTGTCTCTTGGAGCAGCTTGCCGCAACCGTGGCCGAGGAGCTCTGGAGTGGTCGTCAGCCGTGCAAACAAGTGAAGCTCGATTTCCGGACTGTTTGAGCTTACCGTGAAGACCAACTTGCACCTCGAATGCCTCGTCCTTGTACTTGTCGTAAACTTCCTGATCTTCATCCCGGATGAACGGAACCGGTTCGTGCGGTGTCTTTGCGCTGAGAACATTACCAAGAGATACGTTCTTGAATCCTTCATTCTGCCTCACGTCGTCTACAAACTTTGTCAGCAATCAGGCATTCCAAGATAAGCCTATGTGGCGCAGCTCACCGTAGTTCGGGATGTTTATCCCTGCAGGAATCCCACTCCCCGCAAACGTCAAAACCTCCAACGACGTAAAGTCCGGCGCCAGAAATTTATCCTTCTCGAACTCACTCGGCCAGGGCAATTTGGGGATATGCTTCGGGGCCGACTCGACCAGCTTTCCAAAAGCCCTCGTGCGCTCTTGGTTGATCATCGCCGCGAACCCCTCCCACTCGCCTCGCTCGCCAGAGGGATCCCGGTACGTCTCGATGAAGCCGATGTTGCTCTCGACCGTGGGACCCTTGTCCTGGATCCAGTGGCGCTGCGAGACCTTGTGCGCGTTCATAGAGCCGTCGTGGAAGGCTTTGATGTACTCGGCTTGCATCGCGTCTTCGGCGGGGTTGAGAGCGTGCTTCTTCGCTTCCATGAGGTTGCGAGCGATCTTGCCCATCTCGACCTGGTGGTCGCCGTAGACAATGCGGAGCTTCTTTCCCTTAAGGGGTCCGTCGAGCTCGAACTCAGTGCCAGCGATGTCGGGATTGGCGGGCTCGGTCACAGCGGAGGCGATGAGGAGGTCGTAGTCACCTGAGTGTGTTTGGCGGAGGCGAGTGTTCTCGGGCATGAGCTTCTTTTCTTTCAGGAAGCTGGAAACAATCTCGATCTCTGTTTTCTTGATGTTGGACGAGTCAGGGTAGTAAGTCGAGATATGACCCTGCTCCGGGTAGCCGAGATGCATGCGAGCGGACGAGCTGGACTCGTACAAATCATCTTTGAAGGAGTTGTACAGCTTCTCCGTGTGCTGGGAAGTCTTTGCCAGAGCGGCGAACTTGTCGGCTGCGATGCGGGGAATGAATTTGGAGTCGCCAAAGGACTTGAAGTTTCCACTGTTCCCTAGAAATTGCGCAGCGTAGTCGAGAAAATTCTTCAGGTCTTCATCCGAGATATCTGCCTGCGTTTGCAGCTTTTTCCAGTCACCTGAGCTGGAACGTTAATCTTCAAATTCAGTGCAATATGCCAACTTCCTCGCCGTAAAAGCCTCCATACGAGCCTCCATCATCCGTTCGTCTGACAGCCTCGAATCCCTCCACCCCTCCCACAAAACAAAAGCAAAGCGCCCCAAACCTACCGCCGCAATGCTTGCCCAACCCAATGACAAAGTCGTAGATTGCCTCACTCTCGGGACTGACTTGGCGCAGGTTGATGCGCGTCCCACTCCACGCCGCGCGGGAGATGTAATGCGCGTACTTGCGCTCCCGCTCGCTGAGCGTATCGAAATGATGTTTGATTTCGAGCGTGACGACGGTTGGGGGCGAGTCAGCGAGGTATTGGGGAAGAGTGGCGGGGTCGAGAGACATGGCTGAAGCTGGGGTGGGGTGGGATTTAATTGAAGATGGGGGGTGTAGAGATGAATTGCAAAGGGGTCGGGACGAAGAAAGGGAATGCAAATTGCTGAGAATGGGATGTGTTTGGTGCATCAGCCTGCAGCGGGAGAGGTGAAGTCGTTTGGTGGAGCAGGTGGGCTGCGAAGTCGGGCAGGTGCAGCTGCTAGCGTAAACGCCGTGACTTTCCGCCTGCACTGCGCGGAATGAGGGATCAAATGCAGACCAAGAATGAGACAGCAGTGATTGTTGCGGGTGATTCGCTATCAAGGTATTCATCCTCATTACTGCCTAACCCTCCGCCTTATCTGCTAGATACAAAAAACACGCTTGGGGGTATTCGACGCCACCCCATGTCGCTGAAGACAATGCTCGCCGCAGAGGTTGGTAATATGGATAGAAGCCAGTACTGAAGGGACGAGAGTAAAGAAGGGGAAGAGGGCGTTATTTTAATCGTTCGCAACAAATTCTCCGCGCGCCTTCTCTTACAGGAGGGCAGCGATGAAGGCGCCCAGACCGAAGACACCGGCCGAGGCGATCTTGACGTTGGCGGCGGCGCCCTCCTCGCTCTGCTCGGGCGAGTCGGCGTCAGAGGAGGGGGAGGAGCTTTCCGAGCTGTCCGAGCTGTCGGACGAGTTGGAGGAGTCACTCGAGTCGTTCGAGTCAGACGAGTCGGTGGAGTCGGAGTCGGAGGCGGTGGTGGTGGTAGTCATGGAGCCGGAGGAGCTCATGGCTCCCTCGGAGACGGTAGTGGGGACAGCGGCGTTGGAGCCGGAGCCGGTCTCAAGGGTGGCGTCGGTCGCGACGTCGCCGCCGACGACGGTGGTGCTGGAGCTGCCAACACTGACGACGAAGTTGAGGATACTGGAGGACTGGGCAATGCCCAGGGTGTGGAGGCCGGAGCTCAGGCCGGCGGGGATGGTCGCGACCTCGGGTTGTCCGGTGACAGCAGATGGCTGGTCGGTGATGACGGAAGTACGGCCGGTGTGGGTAGCGGCGGTGGGCATGCCAGTCACCACGCCGTTGGAGTTGGTCTCGGTCAGGAAGGAGGTGAAAGGGTTCTCGTTGGCGGTGGTCTCCTCGGCGTCGACCTGAACGAATCCAGCGTTAGTACCAACGTCCTCTCAATTGATTGTTGTGCGAGTGACTGTCTCTTACCGCCGTAGTCGTCTCACCCTCGACCTGGGGGGCAGAGGAAGAGTCCTGAGCGATGGCCATGACGGCAAAGGCCGCAGGCAGAATGATGGCGTAGCGCATCTTGAGGGGGAATGTCGTGGGTGAATTGTGCGTATTAAATTGAGCTATAGTGTATTCAATGCGGTGACGCTGGATGTGAATACAGAAATTGTATCGACTGAGCGGGAGTCGGAAGAAGATGGAGCGAGAGACGGGGAGACGAAGGCGACAGCGGCGCGTCGCGGGCTAATATAGCTGTGTTTATGGTCGAAGCTCGAGCCGCAAAATAATCGGCCGCGACGGCACTCTATTCGACTAGCGCGGCTCTCGGGGACCCTGGTCATCCCGTTCGGGCGTGGCGAGCGGATGCGGAGAGAGAGGCTATTTTCTGCTACAGCAACCGCGCAGTTTGCCCCCATCGGCTTTCCTGTCCAGCTCTCGAACGACCGATTATCTCTTGCATGCCAACGTGCTGCTCAGTCGTCGCGAGGCGCAGCAAATGCAACTCGGTCGCCTGAAGTGATGCAGCTCTCGTTGTCGAGAAAAAGCAGGCTGTCTCCTCGGCAGGCCAGACCTCGTATAGCAAGCTGCCAGCACCCCTTGGCTCCCTGTAGCATCGCTAGTCTCCTACGAGGTGCCGCGTCAAGCAACTGCGGCGGGCTCCGGTGGCGATACATTCCCCAAATATGCGGGAACCAGCACATACAAGGGGCCGCTGCCATTGCGGGACCAGAATCCTCGAGAATCGCTGAATCGTGCATCTTCCCCAAGCGCTCGGCGATCGTATGTGCGCCAGGCTCGGCTGTGGCGTCTCCCCAACAACCAGCGCTGGGGAATAGCTTCACACGATCACAGCATGGCTCCGCGTCGCCCACCACGCACTGTACGCGCGAGGACAACAGCACAATACACACAACACTACTCCCGCAGCGCAGCACCGAAGCTTAACATTCCGTCGTGCGTTCGGAGTCGCACCGGGGGTTTCTTCGAACGCCACACGTCTTGCCCTGCCGTCTTGGTTCCGAGGGCTTGGCACTCCCCTTCTGCAGGAGATGGACGCCCCCGAACATCTTCATCCGACAAGCTCTCCGCCAGGCAGCAGATGAAGGGCGTGTGCATTTCGGAGCAAACGCCTCACTCACTCTGCTCTCCAATCCAGCGGAGTATAATTGGCGTCAATTCATCTGCGTTCGGGTGCACGGTTCGCCGTGTCGTCCCAACGGCGGCTGCGTCGCGGGCTGAAGCTGAACCTGAATGCTTCGGCACGTGACCCGGAGCGGCGCCACGTTTTTCCGACGTCGCCTCTCCATGGACAACGTCCGCCGCCGTCTGAACAACTTAACACCGCACCGCCGCCGATCCCTCGTCGCAATCTGGACGTCCAACGACGAGATGTTCCTGCCGTCCGGCTTCGAAGCGAAGCACACAATCGCACTGGCGGGAAAGCGGTGTGTGGAAACTCTGAAGTATAAGTACCCGGTCCTCGACCGTCTCCTCCTCTTTCCTTTGTCTCATCACCGTCAGCATCTCGTTCCCACTCGCAAACTCTCAGCTTCCATATCCCCTGCGCACCTCGGGTCACACGAGACCCCGCCGTCAAGACGTTTTCAAATCTCCTCAACTCGTAAGGCGTCCGCTTTCCCAATGTTGCCTTCACCCTTCCAATCCGGCAGCTAAGGGTGTGAGCATGACGCCCTTCACAATACACGCTGCTACATACATTTGCTGTGAGGCTTGCTTACTTATGTCAAACCCCAGGATCCACCACCCTTTTGCCGGGCGTCGGTGCTCCTCCGCTGCTACAGCTCCGGATCTCTTGCACGTGAGGTAAACCATTCGTCCACCAGTTAAGATTTCATCCAACACAATGGCTCCTCACGCAAACGGAACCAATGGCACCGCCAACGGCTCGCCCTCGAACAAGTCGACGGTATCGAAGCCGACCGCTTTCACCGTCAACTCGCCCAACGTGAACTACACCGACAACGACATCACCAGCAAGTACACGTACCGCACCACTTTGGTCGAGAACAAAGACGGTGCCTTCTTCGCTCAGCCGAAAGAAACAGTCTACGATTTCAAAACTGAGCGCAAGGTTGGCAAGACGGGCCTCATGATGGTCGGCTGGGGTGGCAACAACGGCACAACGGTCACCGCAGGCATCATGGCCAACCGCCAGAAGCTCGTCTGGGACACCAAAGATGGCCAACGTGCTGCAAACTACTACGGCTCTGTCGCCATGGCCTCGACTGTCAAGCTTGGCACTCACGCTAAAACTGGACAGGATGTCAACATTCCCCTGCACAACATGCTTCCCATGCTCCACCCCAATGACCTTGTGATCGGTGGATGGGATATCAGCAAGATGGACATGGCCACAGCCATGGACCGTGCCCAAGTCCTGGAGCCCTCGCTTAAAGGTCTTGTGAAGAAGGAGATGTCTGCGATGAAACCGCTGCCTAGCATCTACTACCCCGACTTCATTGCTGCCAATCAAGGCGAGCGCGCCGACAACACAGTTTCCGGCGACAAAGCAAGCATGGAGCACGTCGAGCACATTCGCAAGGACATTCGCGAATTTAAGGCCGCCAACCGGCTCGACAAAGTCATTGTCCTCTGGACTGCCAACACGGAGCGCTACAGCAACATCGTCCCGGGCGTCAACGACACAGCCGACAACCTGCTCGCCTCCATCGAAGACGGCAACCCCGATATCGCCCCCTCCACCGTCTTTGCCGTGGCCAGTATCCTCGAACAAGCCCCCTTCATCAACGGCTCGCCCCAAAACACATTTGTCCCCGGCTGCACCGACCTGGCGACCCGCCACAACGCCTTCATCGGCGGCGACGACTTCAAGTCCGGCCAGACCAAGATGAAGTCGGCGCTCGTCGACTTCCTCATCTCGGCGGGCATCAAGCTCACTAGCATCGCCAGCTACAACCACCTGGGCAACAACGACGGCAAAAACCTCAGCTCCGCGCAGCAGTTTCGGTCGAAGGAGATCAGCAAGTCCAACGTCGTCGACGATATGGTCGCGGCTAACTCGGCACTGTACGAAGAGGGCGAGCACCCCGATCACACTGTCGTTATCAAGTACATGCCTGCCGTCGGCGACAACAAGCGCGCGCTTGATGAGTACTATGCCGAGATCTTCCTCGGTGGGCACCAGACGATTTCGATCTTCAACGTGTGCGAGGACTCGCTGCTCGCGTCGCCGCTGATCATCGATCTAGTCGTGGTCGCGGAGCTGATGACGCGCATCCAGTGGCGCGAGCATGGAAAGGAGCAGGACTGGAAGAGTTTCCACAGCGTGCTGAGCGTCTTGAGCTACATGCTGAAGGCGCCCATGACGCCGCCGGGTACGCCGGTGGTCAATGCGTTGGCGAAGCAGCGGAGCGCGCTGGTGAATGTGATGAGGGCGTGCTTGGGGCTGGAGCCGGAGAACGACATGACGCTGGAGCACAAGCTGTTCTGAAGGGACGCGGTAATTGAGGACGCGGCTTGAACGTCAGAACGCTAGACTATCGAGCTTCCAAATTTCTCCACATAGCCACAGAAATTCATCGACCCCACCGCCCATCACCTCCTTTAGCCATGCATGCCCTTCTCCGCCCCATACCTCCACACCTTCCCCTCCAGATCCGGCCCCACAAAGGCCCACACCACCCCCATCACCCCCACACACACCGTATCCCAAAACCCCCACCCATCCCTTAC
>JAWXCT010000130.1:265669-277666 GCA_034509035.1 Saxispiralis lemnorum
CACCCGGACCAACCCCCTCAGCCCCCACCGCGCGGCGCGGAAGAACGCGTCGGCGCGCTCGATGAGGGGCGCCTGCCGGCCCTGCAAAGAGGCGTTTTGCGCGCACAGGACGCGGAAGCCTGCGTCTTCGAGTGCGGCGGTGATGCTGCTGGGTGTGGGCGTGCCGACGGCGCCTATGAGGGGTTTGATGCGGCGGAGCAAGGTGGCGTGGTGGGGGTTGGCCGGGTCAAAGGGCGGGAGCGCGGCCCAGTCTAGCAAGCTCAGCCGCGCGCCGGGGCGGAGGACGCGGTAGAGCTCCGCGCAGAGGGCCGCCGGGGAGCGGGAGAGGCTGAAGGCCTGGATCTCGTAGAAGGCGTCCATGCTCTCTGTGGGGAGGGGAAGGGGGAGGTCGTTGAAGTCGCCTTGCAGGAAGGTGTTGGGGAGGGCGTGGGCGGCCGTGTAGGTGCGGGCGGAGCTTAGTTGGTCGGCGTCAATGTTTAGGCCGGTGATGTGCGCGCCGGTTAGGCGGTGGAGGTGCGCGGCGACGCGGCCGCGGCCGCAGCCGAGGTCGAGGACGCGGGAGCCCGGGTGGAGGTGCAGGGTTGTCGCGATGCGTTGCTCGAAGAGGGTTTGGTTTGTTGTGAGGGAGGCGCTGGGGTCGAGGACGGGCGGGATGTACATTTTTTCTAGCTCGCCGAGGGCGCACATGTGGTTTAGGACGCTGTAGTAATCGCGGAGGCACTCGCCGACTTTGGCTTGGTAGTTGGGACCGAGAGCGTCGCGCATGGCCTTTTCGTCTGCCCAGTCCAGGTCGTAGATTATGTAGGAGGCCATGAAGTTGTCGATTTGTTGGGGCGTGAGGTTTTTGAGCACCAGGAAGGAGCGGAGGGCCGTGCTGGCGCGGTGGAGGTGTTGTTGGCGGCGAGACTTTTTGACGGCCGCGGGCGTTTCTAACGAAGGCTTCTCGATGTCGCTGCTGTCTTCCGCTGCCATGTCGGGCAGTGTGGTGTGCTGTCGTATCGCCAGGGTCGACATGCTGGGCAGGAGTGCAGGGAGTAGAAGCGAAAGATGTGGGTAATGCCAGCCCGCTGTTGAAGCAAACAAGTATAACAGGTCAGCGGTGAAGAAGCGCAAGTAACGATAGGGGAGGCTTTAAGGAGAAACGGCGTGAATGATTGCTGCAGAGGCGCCAGCACAAGGAGAGCGCCAGGAATGCGGAAGACTGTCACGCGCGGCTATTCTGACAAACCACTTATCACGAAAGGATGATAGATTGAGGCCGCTCTCTGGTGACACAAAGCAGGTCGCTTCAGTCAGGTCGATGCTGCGTCTTCATCATGCTCAATCGGTCAGCCCACTGAACCGTCACGTGTAGGGAGATTTATTGAGGTGACGGTGGAGTGCAGTAGAATTGGCTGGCAGATGCTGCCATTGCGCCTCCTTCATTGCGCGAACAAACAACCAGCCAGCATTGAACTCAAGACCCAGATACAAGCCGACATGCAAGGAAAGCGCAGCGGCGATGTTTGCTCCAGCCTTTTGTGGACGCTGGGACACGCTGGCCGCATACACAGGTTTTTCCAGCTCACGGGCGCTCAGGAGGGCCGCACAAGCGTCGTAGGAGCCGGATGGTTCGATTGTCATGAGACGATACTTGATGTACCTTATCACAGCCAAAGTCGCCCCCAAGATCGGTCGGCTCTGCAGCCCTCGACAGTGTGTGGCCAGCATGAAAGTCCATCCCAGCATTGAGAAGCCGAGTCTTCCAACGATTCCGCGCATGTTGTGCTTTCAATAGTATCCCTCGCCTCCGTAGAGGCGGCCAGATGCGGAGAACCATGTCCTCTTCAAATTGCCATCGCGAAGGAGGGCCGCATCACGTCCTAGCGGAGCAGAGGATGTGCTGTGCTGTAACACGCATCTCAGCCGCTCTTTGGTCAGCAAGGATGATGCTAATGCCTTGCGTGAGAGATCTTCTGGAGTAAGGGAATTTTGAGTTGTTTAAGAAGGTGATGTCTCTGACGAGAAAGGCTGTGGAAGGGCCTCCTGCCTCCGCCTCCCGCCTCCCGTTCGCAATGCCAAGAACTCCACTTTGTTCCCAACTAGGCAGGAAGCATGGCTTTACAACGAAGACAGTTGCACTTCTCTGTGTGGAGAGGCCGATGCTGGGGCTTCGGAGTTTCGTGAGTATCACAATACCCGTGAAGACTCATTGAAAATAAGAAACCCCGATGGAATCTGCAGATTAGATACTAGAACAACGAGTCAGTTATTTGGGATCCAACGTTCAATCACGGTCGATCTGGCCATATGTCTTAATGCCTGACCACAATCTACAGAAAATAAACGATACACAATGCACACGATCAATGCACCATCCACGTGCAAGCTCATCTAATGTGTCTATACATTTGCCACCTCCTACGGTATACCCTAACAACCCCCCCCTCCCCCCGAAAAACAGCACCCAGCCAACCCCGATCCCAAAACCGCAGAGAAAACGCCAGCAACACCATCCCCAAACAAAGCCTTCACCCAAAACCAACCACACACTTGCATGCAGTGTATCCGCAACCGATGCAATCAAAGAAACAAAGAAGCTCCCAAGTCCACCAACCACCCACCCAGCGCCCGCGCCCGCCAAAAATGCCGTCCGATCCGGTCCGCCGCCCGCCAAGAAACAGAAATCACCCGCCTCGGCGCCCCTATACCCGCTTACACGGCGGACAAGAAATGGCGGGCATCGAGGAGCGGGTTTCTCTGCGGTGTGTGAGCGTAGAAAGCAATGAAGGCGCCCGGGACCGCGCGGGGGCTGCAGGGCTGCAGGGCTGGCGCTGCCCCGGGCTGGCTGTAGGGCTGAGAAGGCGCGGGTTGGCGGATCGAGGGAGGCGCGAGTTGTGAGAACGCGCGTGGAGAGTTCGATGAAGGAGGGCTTTTCGTAGGTAGAGTTTACTGGAAGGGTGACTTTGTGAGTCATAGTAGACTCGATCGTGGATGCAAGCGACTGTGTAGAAGATGTCGCGCTCGCGACCGTGGCGGAGCGCGCGATGTGTTGCCCTAGGTAGCATGTCGAATGGAGTGGTATATCCTGCTCTCGCTCAAAACAGAGCGGAGTCTTCGAATCGAAAAGAGTTTCAGCAATGACGAAAGGCGGCTTTTGAGGCCGCTCTCGCCTCTACACTGTCATATCGCCCCCTCGTCCACTCCCGCCCCCCTCGCCGTCCCTGCTCGTCGGCTCGCCAGCAAAAGGTCCCTTTGGAAACCCAGGCGTCGTCTCAGCCGCCTGACTGGGCGCACCGCCTGCTACGTCGACAGGGTTCTCGGGCACGACGACCGGGTCTTCGGCCTTCGTGTCTGGGTGTATCTCGAGCTTGCCCTGCCCCTCGAGCTCGCTCTTGCTGCGTGGACGCAAGGACTTCCCGTTCTCACCGTCAGCGGAGCGCGGAGCGCCGTTACCGGCAGGACTCCAGCCACCGGCGATAGAGCCCGCGACAACACCGCTCATAGCCGCGGCGGCGATGGCAGAGTTGGAGCGCGAGCGCGCGCGACGGGAGCCGCCGTTGCGGGCGGAGCGCGAGTCGGGCGTGGCGGGCGGGGCGGGGGAGTTGCCGCTGGCGGCCTCGTCGGCGACCGGCTCGTTATTCGGGGTGCGGGGGAGGCTGCTGGAGGCGCGCGAGCGGCTAGGGGAGCGCGAGTGCAGCAGCGCTTCCTTGGGGTGCTGAACCGCGAACTTGAGGCTGTTGAGGCGGCCGCCCTTGTAGCGGCGGATGAAGGCCAGCTCTTCCTTGATGTCGTAGAGGGCCTGGTTGAACTCGAAGGGGGACTGGTCCGCTTCGCCGTTCTCCGCGTCTTCCGGCGTGCGGTGTGCCTTGTCGTGGCGGCGCTTGGACCATCGCTTGATAAAGGGGGGCACGAGTTTGGAGGCCACCTCGTTGGGAACAAGGCGTACCACGACGCCCATGGGAATGCTGAGGGAGCCAATGACGAGGGCGATTGCCCACTGGGTCGGAGTTTGACGCACGGCCTGAAAAGCCTGCCAGCCACCCACAAAGATGATCAGAACCTGGCCGCCGATCATGACAAGGAAAATGCCAATGAAGAACAGGTTGTGCTGAATGGCTTCGAAGATGTTGAAACGGTTGTCCAGACGGCGGTTGTTGAGCGCATTGAAAATCTGCATCCACACAAATGTGTTGAAGATCAGAGTCTGGAGCTGGCGATGCTCAAGCTGGGCCCGATCCGGGTCATCAGAATTGTAGCCCAGAATCGACGCGCCGGCGAAATAGAGGATGAGGGTGACGGTGAGCTGGTAGATGGCCTGACCGATAATCATTTTCCACATGGTAGTAGAGATGAGTCTCGCAGACTTGGGATCAGGCTTGCGGTTCAGGATGTTGCGAGTCGGCGGGTCGGTAGCGAGTGCCAGCGCAGCCATGGTATCCATGATGAGGTTGACCCAGAGCAGTTGCACGGCTGTCAGCACGGATTCTTCCTCGTCGCTGGAGACAGCAGAGATGAAGGCGAGCAAGACCGCGGTGATGTTGACCGTGATCTGGAACTGCAGAAACTTGCGCACAGCGTCGTTCACAGCGCGACCCCACATCAGGGCCAGTACGATTGACGTGAAGTTGTCGTCCATGAGGATGATGTCGGAGGCCTCCTTTGCTACTTCGGTGCCGGCGATGTTCATCGAGAAACCCACGTCGGCGACCTTGAGAGCAGGCGCGTCGTTCGTCCCGTCACCAGTCACAGCGACAGTTTCGCCCATCTCCTTCAAGCGCTTAACTAGCTTCCGCTTGTCGTCGGGCGAAGAGCGAGCAAGAACCTGCAGCTTGGGAATGACGGCCCGTTGCTCGGCCTCGCTCATCTTGCGGAATTC
The DNA here is from genome assembly GCA_034509035.1 of Saxispiralis lemnorum. Lineage (NCBI taxonomy): Eukaryota > Fungi > Ascomycota > Dothideomycetes > Mycosphaerellales > Aeminiaceae > Saxispiralis > Saxispiralis lemnorum. The sequence continues at coordinate 270,528 of JAWXCT010000130.1, forward strand.
GGGACCTTCGAGAGCAACGCCGCCAGGGGTGAAGATGCCGCACTCGGTCGCGATTGCCTTTGCCGTGAGAATGTTGTCACCAGTGACCATGCGCGGGAACACACCAGCCTTGAGGCAGTCCATCACGGCCTCGGGAACGCCAGGGCGAAGAGGGTCCTGAATACCGACCAAGCCGAGGAAAGTCATGTCTTTGCAAACGTCTTCGAACACAACCTGCGTCTTATCGTCTTCCTGGCGCTTCGCACCCCGCGGTGGCCACATCTCGTAGTCGCGGTAGATAGTGCCGATGGTACGTAAAGAGCGCGAAGCGTAGGCATCGATGAGCGCCGTGATGGTCTTCCGGTGCTCGTCGGTGAGGGTCGTGGCGTCGACATCGCGAGTAGGTTCCCGGATCAGTTGCGAGCAGTATCTAAGCATGATCTCGCTGGCACCCTTGACCATCAGTCGGTATCCCTTGCCGTCTTTGAGCTTGACAACCACACCCATGCACTTCCTGCTTGAGTCGAAGGGGATCATCTGGATGATTTGCTGGTTGCTGCGCTCGACGCTAAGATGCTCCATGCCGAGGAAGTCGCGAGCGAAGTCGAGGAGCGCTGTCTCCGTCTTGGAGCCGACAAACATCTGCTTGCCTTCCTCCTCACTTTCGAACGCCGTGGAGTTGATCGCAATACTGTCCTTCCACAGTTCCTTGACATCTTTTGCGAGCGTTGAAGTGAATTCGGCAGCCGCAATGTCATCGACATCTTCCTCAGCGATCTTCGATGCAGCCGGATCCGCGTTGTTGGTGACCCTAGCTGCCCGGTTGGAGAATCTACTAGAAGTCCCAATCGAGCCTGCCACAACGGTCATCACGTTCTGCGTCAATGTGCCGGTCTTGTCGGAGCAGACCGAAGTCGCGTTGCCCATTGTCTCGCATGATCGCATCACACGCACCAAGTTGCGGTCTTTCAACATGCGTTTGGTGGCGTAGGCGAGAGCGAGGGTCACAGCCAGAGGCAAACCTTCCGGAACAGCCACGACGACGATAATGACGGCTTGGATGAGGATCGTCATGAATTGCTGGCCCTTGGCCGCTGGTGGACGATCGTTGCCCGGAAGTTGGGCAAGGAACTTGATCAGGAGGACGACGAAGAGGAGGAGCGCGGCCGACGAACCAATCTTGGCGATGTACTCGGCCAGATTGTTGAGTTTCATCTGCAGCGGTGTTGCCTCGTTGCCCTCTTGCAGAGAGAGCATCGTCTTGCCGTACGAAGAATGGATGCCAGTCGCGGTGACCAGCATTCTGCCGTAACCCTCGGTGACTTTGCCGCCCGAGATCATGAAGGGGTCCTTTTTCTTCATAGGTTCGTTCGCTTCCATGGCGCGGGCAACCTCCTCAGCAGAAGTCTTCTTGATGACGTCGGATTCGCCAGTGGCTGAAGATTCATCGCACTTCACGCCATGCCCGCCAATGTAGACACCATCAACCGGGAGGATGTCACCAGGCTCGACCGTGAGCAAATCGCCAGCGAGAATGTCGTGGATGTTGATCTCCTGAGTCTTTCCGGAGCGGATGACCTTGACGTTGCGGCTTTCCTTTTTCGCATTGAGCTTCGCGAACTGCCGTTCCTTCTGCCAATCATTGATAGCGCCGACACTAATAACGACCGCGATGGCAACTACAATGGCGACACCTTCGACCCACTCGTAACCGCCTTCTTCCGTTCCCAGCGCTTGGTACAGACCCAGGGCGAGTGCGATGACGGCCGCGACAGTGAGCACCCACAGAACCTTGTCGTTGTAGGCCATCCACATCAGCTGCAGGAGATTCTTCGACTTCTTCGATGGCAGCTTGTTGTTGCTGAAGATCCGTATGCGGTCCGTGAACGTCCCTGAGCCGTCGCCAGGGCCGCTGTTGGGCAGTTGTTCGTTTGCCGCAACAGCAGTCGTCCCGGACGAAGGGCTGGTTGTCGAGGTGGCTTCTTCGAACGACACGGTGCCGTCCATGCTGTGCTCATCCATGCTCAACCCGGCATTTCGATCCGTGCGCAGCCCCTTCTCTATCCCCACTATCCCACCCAGCGCATGGAACGCACCCAAGCTCTTCGGATTGTACATCTTTCCCAAATGCCCTGGGGCGAACGCAAAAGGATTGTTGTCGCGTCGGAAGTCCTCCTCCGTGCCCTGATCGGGTTCAAGGGCCTCGGAGTCCGGTAATATCGGGTGGTCGCCGGCGCCATGGGGATGCTCGCCGAATGTCTTAGAGGGCGGGTGCTCGGTGTGTGTGTTGACGTACGTCGTTTCAGACGTTTGTGAATAATCCTCAGTCGCATCGGTGTCGACGCTGCCACCCCTACTGCGCTGTGTGGGCACCGCGAGGAAGCTGTGAGGGTTCTTCCACTGCGTTGGAGAAGACAAATTGTGGGGGCTTGTCGGGCGCGAATCTCGGCTCTCGAAGCTGTTGCTTGCGCGAAGCTCTGTCGGCGTAGATTGAGGGTTAGACGAGGGTCGAAGCATTGGTGATTTATCTGACTTGTCGCCATTGAGAGACTTGCCGTCGTCGGAGAGGTTGTCCATTTCGTGGTCGGTGTTCTTGGACATGCGGCTTGAGGATCGGTGAACGGCCGAGGTGTCGATGGTAATTGTAGGGGCGCGAGCGCGGCGCGTAGGTCCTGGGGAGGGCGAGCGTTTGCCGCCTTGAGGCGGCTGGAGGTCGTCCGCCATGGTGTGTAAGGAGTTGCAGTAGAGGGCTGCGGCTAGCTCGGCAGAAGAGTCGAGCTTGGGAGGTCAGGTATGCAGGGGTCGTTGCCTTTTCGGGGGGGTGAAATCGAAGTTGAAGAGAGGTAGATATTCATGTACAGCGGTGAATGAGCGGAAGAGATATCCTGGGGAATATGAAGGGCCTGCTTTGCCACGAGGCGCAGTGCCGGACACACAAAGGCCAAACAGCCGTCGGATTGCTGGGATCTTGCGCCGCAATCAGAGCGCAAGCACGTGGGTTGCGAGGGGCGAGCGGTGGAAAGGGCGACCGCGTTGTCGATTGCTGTGGCGAAGGGTCAGCAACGGGCGTCAGGTGGCGATGAGGTGGTTGGAGGCAAAGAGGGCAGGAGCAGCGCACAGGGGCGTCGTCAGTGAAGGTGCGCGGTATGTACGATGGAGCGACGGGTTGAGCTCATGGCGGCTCCGCCAGAACGTGGCTATGCACGCGCTGCTCACCCGGGGAACAAGACCGGAGTGGAATGCCCAGGCGCTGGGCGAGCGGTTCCAAGAGCGGGGGTCTTACTCGGACAGGGGGTTAGAGTTCTGGCGCCGTGGGCGAGTGGCGGAACCCCGGGTCTGGAAGGCGGTGATGGCGGGTGTTGGCCGCGGTGATGTGGCAGTGCCGGCGGTAAGCAGGGGGACGACGTCAAGACGCGGATGTAGCAACGGCGGCAAAACAGCAGCCCAGGAAGGATGTGTGAATGTCGTCTCAGGGGAGGCGAAGAGAGCGGCGAGGGAGACAAGATTGTGAGGCGGGAGGGACTTGAATTGCGGCGGTCGTTGGCGTCTGGGCGACAAAGACAGGAGGCGCGCGAGGGCAACGATGGGGATGGAGCGTCTCGATGGCGCGCCGCCAAGCGGGGCAGTGCAGATTTCACGAATGGGGGAGACGCCCGTGTCGGTCATGGCTCCAGCATGACGGGAGGTCGCCGATCGGGGTGCGCTTTACACGCGCGCAGCTGTCATGCTGTGCTTCCACCAGTCGTGGATACGGCCACTGCGGCACCTAAGCCATTATTTCTCAGCGTCATTCTCGAGGGGAAGTTGAAAGAAGGCATCTCCACTCCTTCAAGCTCGCTAAGAGCTCAGGCATCAACCGGTGGAGCCTCACCCAAACGGCCAGGGCCATCCCGTCCCCCGGCGCGGCCCGTCCCGATCCCACTTGCTCCCGTCGTGAGGATCGATCCTCACGCGCGCCACTCCGCCTCCATCTCCCGCCAGCACGACTCTTCGGCGAACACACAAACAGCTTCCACCCCCCACGGCGCATCCCGTGGGCAAGAACGCGCTTGGCGTAGCACCTTGCCCCACACCTGGATCCCGTCACGCGTTTGCCAACGTTACCCTCAAATGCGTGCCACGACAGACGAAGACTGCATGGCATGTTGTGAGCGCGGCCGAGAGGGCATCCATGCCTCACTAATTGGGCCCCGCTGCAGACTGGAAGGCCGGTGCCCGGACATGCCTCGCTGAGGGGTGTTGCAACTGGTCCGTCCTCGTGCCATGTCCAAAGCTCGCCATGCGGTCCTGCAACAGAGCTGTCGAGACCTCGAAACCAGTGTCCCCCCGCGTGCCGGTTCACGGATAAACAGCTCCAACGAGAGATGATCTCGCCACGATAAGTGGACGTACAACCTGCAGAGTCGGCTCCATGCACCGTACGAAGACAAGCCGGCATTAACAGGGTCCTCTCTGCCGAAGTACTGCGCCCCTTGCAAACGCTAATTCGCACCCGCGAAGACCCTGGAGGAGTGCCGGTATGAGGTACTACTTACTATCTAGAACAGATCGCAGTAGACGTCATGCCATCGTTCGATGGAGGCAAGAACAGCAGACGCACCATATTGCTGACATCGTCGAGCGGCATACCTGTTTGGTGGTGCTCTCTGACCGCCATCTCTCTTGCTCCGCCAAATCTTCTCGCCCGGACTGTCTTGTGTTGACAGCGTTGAGTGGTAGGCTGTGCTGCGCCTCTTTCTTCAGTAGTGTTGCATCTGGTCTGGTCCTTGTTCCAAGGTTCCAGCGAGTGGACCACACGTTTTGCACAGTATATGGCTCCTCCCACCTGGAGAAGAGTCTCGGAGCAAGCTGAAGAGTTGAGGGCAATGCAGTCTCCTCGACACGGACAATTTCTAGGACATCTCTGCTAGTAATCTTGATCCGTACAAGCCTGTTGGGGACCATATTCCTTCGACTCATCTCCCAGTACTCGACCGCAACAGACCATCAAATCAGATATCAGGCTGATACGCCCACGGCATCAACCTCAAAGCTTGCAACGCCACCTGCAGCCGCCCTCGAGCACGTTTCACTTCTTCCTGTGCACGTAAGGGGGCTGTGTCGAGCTTCGCCGTTCCTCTCAGGACTTGCAAACGAGGCCAAACAAAGCGCGATATTCCCCGCTCTGGCCAAGATCTCAACCACAAACGTCTTGAGCGGAGCAAGACGATCTCAGACTCCCAACGTCAGAAGCGCAACCCAGGCTGCGTGGCTCGGAGTCTTCGCCACTTCAACAGAACGTGCCTGGATTGGATCGACGTGCGCTGTCAACACACTCGCGACGCAATTTTGCCGTAATGAGCGCGAAATGCACTCGGCCGGCGTTCAAAACGCGTCGGGCGCAGAGCGTGACGCGGCAGCTTAGCGCGTGGCAGTGTCAAGCATGGTGCGATCAGTTGAAAGTGTGGCCTCTCGACACCTGGAGCCGGGGGCCCCACGCTGGCTTCAAATTGTCATACATGGTTGTGGCGAGTCCGGTTCACAACACCTCAAGACGCGAGCGCGTGGCTTAGAATCCAAGCGCCGCCTTTTCGCCAGGAGAAATGTCCCAAGTCGTTGCGGCGTGGTCTCAGGTTAGAAACAGAACGAGGGCGAAGCTATGCTGCGGATCCTGCACTGACGAGAAATCCGCTGTGAACCAAGAGTGGACAATGTGCTATGGCGGCAAACGTACCTGCTCCTTTCACTCGGAACTCACTTGGCCATTGGACGCCGTTCGAAAGCGCGGACGAGCGCCTGAGTGAGCGTAGAAAGCCATTGCTCGGACATTCAAACCCGCGACGACAACTCAGGCCGCCAGTATTGCGAACAGAGAGTATAGGACGCTCCCTAGACTCACTCGCTAGAGAAGAAACTGTGAGCAGCTCGACGCAACGGCGCTGTAATGCAACTTTCCGACTGGAACCTACAGTGCGGGAGCTAGCGGGCGTCTGCAGGCGCTCGCAGCTGGCTGTCCGGTCGCTGTCTCCGTGTCGTCGAAGGGGAATGTAGTGTCCTCGCCACACGTATGCTTTCTAATCATCAAGACTTTCATGTCTCCATGTCTCATTTCCCGGGATCAGAGCAACTTTCTGGAGGCTGTGGTCTGAGCAGTGTTGCTGGTCATCCTTCCATTTCTCATCTTGATCAGAAATCAGCACAGGTAAGTCGTAGTAACGCGGGTAACCAAGGCCCAGATCCCCTTTAGCAGTCGTTGTCATTCCGCACCCTTTTTTTTTTCGCTCATCACTCCCTCTTCCCCGGGCGATGCTGAAACACTGAACAGGGGCAAGACTTGTGAAATGCGTCGCCAGATCGAGTCCATCCGATCGCTCTTACCTCAATTTCGTATCATCTGCTTCTCCCCAACGAGCGCCGGCGAGCCGAACACCACGCTGGCCGAGACTGACGGGCGGCATGCGCGTTGGCTGAACGGCGGCGCGAGAGAGGGGAGATGCGACCTTACTGGCTGCCGGGGATGAATCTTCGATCTGAGCGGGTCGGGGGCAGAAGGTCGAGTGCTTTTGATGGGTGGATTGGTGCTGTTTGTTACGATATTGAGATTTTCCATTCAATGTAGTGAGTACGTGAGGGAACGCATCTCCGGCATTGACGAGTTGGCGAGCTTGATTCCGCAGCGCGTCGTGCCGACCTTTGGCTTTGAGCAAAGCGTGCTTCGGCGTTTCATTCGTACATTGGTAGGGCGACAGAGGATGAGGGCCATGGCTTCAAACGGAGGTGTGTGCTCAATGTGGCGCCTTTGCGCTCGCTTCAGCGGGTATGGATGCTGCCTCTGCTCGCTCTAGCTCTTCTCGCCGCTCGATGCGCCCGACTCTGAAATCGAAACCACTCCCTCTCGTCTCTTTTCCGCCGCCACCCAGAACGCCTCAGGCGCCGACGCCCCGTCTCCACCACCACACCCGGCTGCACAACCAGTGCCCACCCCTTCTCCTCGCTCCCCCCATCCCTCTACTCCTCAACAGTCTTAACACACTCCCACCCTCCCCCAACCTTCTCCTTCCACAAACTCACCCGATTATCCCCACCACTAACCGCCAACACATTCCCGACCAAACTCCACGAGCACCGCCACACCACCGTCCCAAAATCCAACGTCTCGCACTTCCACTTCCCTTCCTCCC
>JAWXCT010000130.1:283187-312416 GCA_034509035.1 Saxispiralis lemnorum
TCTGGGTCCTCCGCTTCGGGCGCCTCGGGGTCTTCGGGGGGGTTGGGATCCTCTGGCTCGGGGGCTTCGGGGTCTTCTGGCTCGGGGGCTTCAGCGTCCTCCGGTTCGGGTGCCTCGGGGTCTTCACCCTCAGAAACCTCTGGAAGTTCTGGGTCTTCACCTTTTGGAGCCTCTGAATCTTTTCTCTCGGGCAATTCTGAAGCCTCTGGGTCTTCCGGGTCCGGGGCATCAGGGGCGTCAGCATCGGGAGCATCCGGAGAGTCGGGAGCATCAGGTGCATCAGCGCCAGGCACCTCTGGCACCTCCGGATCCACCCAGCTGCGTGACCTCCGGTAGCCCCAGCGCAGTAACATCCGGCAAATCAGCGCCCAGCGACGTGATGTCCGGCAGTCCGGGCAGATCGTCCAGCCCGGGGAGGCCCGGCACTTGCGGGAGTCCAGGCAGCGGCACGAAGCCGAAACCAGATAGATAAATCAAGGGGGGCAGGTTCGGGAACTTACCTGTGGGAAGCAGGTTGTCGAGGGTGGTGAGGAGGCCTTCGGGCCCGCCTGCGAGCGTTGTGAGTTCGTTTCCGGGGAGCGAGAGGATGCTGTTGACGTTCGGGGGCACGGAGACGACATTCGGGACAGTGTTGGTCGGCTGGTTGTCTGGAATGAAGTCGAGTGGGATGGTTGGGACCCAAGGGCCGTTGATGTCCCAGGGGTTGGTGGTTTGTTGCCCGGGCTGGGTGATGTAGGGTTGCTGAACGCCGTTGGGGCCTGGGAGGATCGTGAGGGTCGTGATGATGGCGCCGGGAATTAGCGTCTGGGGGTTCGGCGCGGTGATCATTGGTGGCATCTGGCCGGCGGGCTGGGGGGTTAGCACGGTACTCACGCCTGCGGGGATAGTGACGACGCTCACGCCGTTGGGCATTGTGGCGATCAGCCCGTTGGGTCCGCCCGTGAGGGTGTACGCGGGAGTGCTGATCGGAACGCTGCCTGAAGGCAAGTCGGGGAACGGAACGGTGGGTACCCATGGACCGTTGATATCCCATGGATTTGTTCCTGTCGGTGATTCTGTCGGAATGCCCTGGATAGTTTGAGGCATTCCGCTACCAGATGGCATCCCGCCTTGCTGAACGTAGCACGTCACCGTGACCGTAGGACAAGGCACGTCCGAGTCGGTCAACCAGGGCGCTTCCATATTAGAACTAAATTGAGGAGCGGCGCCACAAGAGTCGCATAGGGCGCTGCTGGTGGTCGGTGGGCAAGGAGGAGAGGCCATGATTAACATCGTAGTCGGCATGGTTGCGGACGTTGGCATCGACGGTGGAGCTGCAAGTGGCGCCACGGACGGCTGCTCGCACTCATGGCAAGAGGGCTCAGAAGATACAGGAGCTGGTGCGGCGGCAGGGACGGCGGCAGCTGCCGGGGGAGTAGGCGCTGGCGGCGGAGCGGGCGCTGGCGCAGATGCAGCAGACGATGATTCAGGGCAAGGTGCTTCAGACACCGGCGCCGACTGAGCCGCCGGAGCGGCAGTACCAGCACCTGGCGCACCGTTAGCAGAAGAGCTCGCGGACGGTGATGGCGGCGGAAGCGCTGCTGCCTCTGCTGACGCTTGTGCCGAGGATGGAGATAATTTACTTGGTGTGGCCAGTGCCGATGAGGAGGGTACCGCAGGAGGCGCCGATGCTGGTGGCGGTGCAGGTGCAGGATCAGGAGCGGGAGCGGGAGTTGGCGCAGGTGCGGGTGCGGGTGCAGACTCAGGGGCAACATCAGGTCCATTCAACCCTGGTGTAAATCCATTGACTACTCCAGGCGTGCTGGTCAGGTTCGGCGGTGGTGCCACAGCAGGGGCAGCAGGGGCAGCAGCAGGCTCAACTTCTAGACATGGCTCTTCTGGTGCATCTCTTGACGAGATATTGACAGAGCTGGAACTCGTCGCAATTGGCGAGGCGTGTCCGCTGCTAGCAAGCGCAGCACTGGAGGAGGGATTCTACACCTCGGGTGACGATGAAGCTGCCACGGCGCTGATATGTGCTGGTGCCACTGCGTCGTTCGGCATCGCTGATGAGCTGGCCACAGGAATCTCGTTGCTTATACTTGGAGGCGACGCCACCGGCGAAGATAGGACGAGCGCAGAACTTACAGATGCCATGGTGACTGACACGCTCTTCTGGCCGGAGTTGGGTGTCATCAGTACCGGGGGAGCAGACGGAGCATGCGGAGTAAGTGAGCCCACGGCAGGGCCTGCATTTTCGACTCCGGGAACACTGCTCGACTGCACAGATGGAAGTGAAGCCTCGGCGGAAGGTGGAGCGACGGATGAAGAGGCTAGAGGCGCAGAAGTCGGGGGAGAAGCGGGAGTCGAAGTGCTCGCCTCTGCCGTGTTGGACTGCATGGGTGCAAATTGAGCTGGCGGTGCGGGTGGGGCTTGCATTGCAGATAGGCCCTCGCCCACGATCTCCGAACTCGCGCCAGCCATGCCAGCACTGCTGGACTGCAAGGGCGCAGTTGGCGGTTGAGGTGCAGCAGAGTTGACATCAGCAGGTCCCGGCGCAGCGTTTGGTTCCATGGCCACCCCAGGAACCGAAGGGCGTGCATATACGCCAGCTCCCGTGAAATTCGCGCAAGCGATGATGCTCTTATTCAAATAGTGGACCACGACACTTCTGTTGCCGACGAAAGCTGGTGATGCCGGGATGGTAGAGACGTATGGATCGATATACCTGCAACATGGAGAGTCAGTCGCCATCGCACCCTTAGTATGGATTGAAGGATGAATACTCACGTATCTGCAAAATTCGTGCTTTGCATTATACCGTGCTTGCCCGACAAATCTCCAACCTGACATGTTGCCGCATCTATTCCCTCGTCACAAGGATCCTTGCCGAGGTAAGGGTCCAGATGTCCACCGGCGGTCGAGCAGTCGCCAGAGGAATCGATGGGGTTCACGTGGATATGATAGACTACGATCAGTCAGTGATTTGGTACGGCTTTGTATGGTCTCATTCAAGACCCACGGAATGATCCTGCGTCTTGGGGCAGTCCTGCGAAGCTAACTTGAAAGCTGGTGCCGGACCCCTCGGGCCCCGAGCTAGCCACGACCGCTCCATTGAGTCCATCGTCTTGTGGAAGGACAGCGATGTATTGCACGCCTGACGGATTGTTCTCCACCACGGGTGCCAAAGCGCGAGCGGACTTGATTGCTGTGACGACCAAGCCAATGACGAACGTTGTAGAGCGCATGTCGAATGAGGATGGTCCGAGGTAAATGTTATGCGCGACGCCTGTGCAACTTCGGACCAGCTCAGAAATCTGGTGCACTCCCGTATCCTTCTTCTGCGATTCTAAAGTGTTTGATAAAGGTTGTTGAGAGAGTATGAGGTATCGATCGAGGTCGATAAGGGAGACAAGACGAAGGTGTATGCGAATCTAGCGCACGGCACGGTCTCACCGCAAGTGAATGCCAGATCCACTGCAGCTACCGCCGGCCAATGCTGGTGGGTAGGGAGAATGCTGAGCAGAAGATGTTGAGGTAGAGGTGTCGAGAACAGAGATGGGCTCAGCAAAGCGGGCGTTGGAGAAAGGCGAGGAAAAGAAGAGCGTAAGTGAGGCGACGGAAAGAAAGAAGGCGAATGATCTGTTTATCGAGCATTGCATAAAGAAGGCGATACCTTGTCGAAGGGTAGATTGGCCTTGAACGCGCATCAGGAACGAACGATGCGGAGTCGGGATCCGCGTCCGCGCGTTGCAACTACCCCTCAAAACCAGAAATTGAATTGCTGCGAGTCGAGCAAAGTCAGGCACCATCAGTCCCAGCAATCCAATGCAAATTTGGAGATTGAACTGGAATGAGCAACCACTTTACAAGTATGAAGTGTCGGGATCTGATTGGATGCGATTTCTCGTAATGCATCCCATCTGCGCGCTCAGCAGATGCTTTAATTCCCGCAAGCTTTTCCTTCTCTTACAGCAGAACCGTTTCTCTGTTACGAGGCTCGTTGAGACCCGTTCGGGTGCCTTTACTTGTAGTACTTCCTACTGCGTAGGCTCGCCTCGCTTCCAGGATAAGGCACGTTGCCTCAGCTCGGTGCACATTGTACAGCTCTGGAGAAGGACTTGCGGAAGATTCCGGGTGAAACGAGCTCAGAACGCGACTCTGCGAGGACGGAAAGAAATGATCGACATGTGCGAGCTTGAAGGGCTGCAGCTCAATGATTTTTCGACCGATCGTCGAGGGTTCCTCGTCTCACCCGTCCCAGATATCACGGATGGCCTTCTCCTTCTCCCTTTTTTTCGCTTCTTCTTCTTCCCTGGCCTTATCTCTCCGTTTCTTCTCCTGCAACTTCATGGCCTGATCATACTCTCGCTGTTCTTTCGTGCGCCTTTGCGGTTTCTGCCCGATTCCCGCCGCGATCAACCTCGAAGCGGCCGATATCGATGTCTCGGGCCGGCGGTCGGGACTGTCCCTTTGACGAGTCTGAGAGACAGGTAAGGCGTGCTGACTCTCGTAGCCAGCGGAGGCGAAAGCAGCGTCGATGCTAGAGGAGCCTGCAGAGACCGTAGTTCTGGAGGAAGGGGACGCCGGAGTCGGAGGAGGCGGAGAGGGCTGTTTGGGAGAGGTAACAGGCACGACGGGCGCTTCGTCACTCGAGGCGTCGGCTTCATCCTCCCACGAGTCCACAGGCTCAGCGTTCTTCTTGCCCTTCGCAGAGATAGAGAGCTTGTCCAGGGATGAATCGAGAGACTCGCTAGGCGACATGATGGAAGTAGACAGCTGAGCTGCCAGCTTTGTTGAAATAGGAGGCACAGCTCTTTTTACACAATCGTGAGCTCTGCGGCGGAGATTCGCGAGTGAGACACGTGAGGTTGTGTGGTTGGTTTCGGGGCTGCAGTGTCGAGAGCCCCCCGCATGTGAGATCCGGAGCAATTCGCGGGCGCAGCCGCCTCCGACGTCGGAGATGCACAGACAACGTCGGGTACAAGCCGAGGCACATGTCTTATTTCCGGCCAGCCATCGCGCGAACATAAATAAGGCCCGTCTTCATCGACATGCACTGGGTTGACATGCACATAGTTAGGTAGAAACGCTCTCCTTTGTCTCGTAGATACATTTCCTTTGGGCACGGGCAACAAATTAATGGCAATGGCTGTGTCACGCAGCATAACGCTTCGGACAACAGCGAATGCTTCGACCAATACATTTCAGCGACTTCCACATCGCCCGTTCTCGACCAGCTTGACGCCGAGATCCTACGATGACACGGTCCACAATCTTCGCATTGGCCGTCATACCCGAGTCATATATCAGGGTTTCACTGGTCGCGTGGCAACTGGTAATGCTAAAGACAGCTTGGAGTATGGCACCAATATCGTCGGCGGCGTGACACCCGGCAAGCAGGGCGAGCACCTTGGGTTGCCGCTATTGCCTGATGTGCGAACTGCAAAAGAACAGTTAAAGCCGGACGCAACCGCAGTGTTCGTTGCGGCGCCGCATTGTGGGACAGCCATCGAGGACGCGATTGAAGCGGAGATTCCGTTGATCGTTGCGGTTGCTGAGCATATTCCACTTCATGACATTTTGAGGGTTCGTTCAGCTGTCCCTATTCTGTAACTGACTGCACTCATACTGACGATCGATCAAGGTGACCAGCATCCTCAAGACGCAGTCGAGATCTCGCCTTGTTGGGGCGAACGCTCCAGGAATCATAGCCCCCATAGGATCGTGTCGGATCGGATTCCAACCGCTGCCTACATTTGCTCCTGGTCATGTCGGCATCATAGCCAAGTCAGGAACGCTATCTTACGAGACCGTGGCTTCCGTGACTCGATCTGGGCTCGGACAAAGCTTGTGTATCGGGATGGGGGGCGACATTGTTGCCGGAACCAGCATCGTTGATGGACTGAAAGTGTTTGAGCAGGATCCCGAGACGGAGGGTATCATCGTGGTCGGCGAAGTGGGAGGAACTGCCGAAGAAGAAGCCGCTGAATGGATCCAGCAATACTACAAGAGGGTTGCGAAGCCCAAGCCGATCGCTGCTTTGGTTGGTGGGCTCCAAGCACCAGATGGAAAGGTCATGGGTCATGCTGGCGCGTGGGCGGCGAAGGGCGAGCACTCTGCTCTTGAAAAGTACAAGATTCTGCAAGACGCAGGGGCTAGAATGGTCGATCATCCAGAGAACTTCGGCGGGATCATGAAGACGCTTCTCGGTCAATCTGGACGTGATGTCAACAAAATCACACGCGATGCCAGCCAAAGACGGGAATTTCACACAAGGCGAACGCGGCCATTGCACGCGGTCTCTCGTCTCGCCCACCATCAGCAGCAAGCACGCGCTCTCTCCCTCCAGCCATCCCAAGTGCCTGCAGTGCTGAAACCTTACCTCTCTGATGTCGAAGGACTTAGCTTCAGCTCCGAGGAGCCCTCCAAGGACTCGTACCATATTGCGATCACCATCGATCGATCTGCACGCCAGCCCGCGATTCAAAGTTCCCCAACAACGTCCCCCAATAGCTTCCGTTCGCGCGCCAAAAGCTTCCCGCACGACCACCGCAGCGCTCCTCAGGAGCAAGCCATCCTAGCCGCCATAGCGCACATGCAACTCGACGCATCTCCACCAGCCACTAAAGCCCAGCTCGCAGCCCTAATTCGTGCCCTCGCAAGAGCACACGCAGAAAAAGAAGCCATCACCCTCTCCACCAGCATTTCCATCGCCTCTGACACCGACCTCCTCATCCACACCCCAACACTGCACCTCCACCTCGACCCCTCAGCGCCCAAGTCCACTCTCCGCCAACGCGACCTCCACGCCAGCCTCACTGCCGCCTCGCCATCCCAATCACCCGAAGAAGCCGAAGCCGAAAATCACGGCATCGTCTTCCACAGCCTCAACGCCTCCGACCCTCACGCCAACATCGGCACCCTCGTCAACGGCGCCGGCCTCGCCATGAACACGGTCGACTCCCTCGCGCGGCAGCACGGCGGCATCGCGACCAACTTTCTCGACACAGGCGGCAAGGCGACCGCAGACACGGTGAAGAAGAGCTTCGAGCTGATCCTGCAGGACGCGCGCGTGCGGGTGATTTTTGTGAACATCTTTGGCGGGTTGACGGATGGGGGCATGATTGCAGAGGGGATCTTGCTGGCGTTCAAGGAGGTGGATATGAGGGATTTGCCGGTGGTTGTGAGGATTCGGGGGACGAACGAAGAGGTTGGACAGAAAATTATTGCGGAGAGTGGGTTGCGGTTGGAGGCTTTTGATGGATTTGCTGAGGCGGCTGAAAGGGTCGTTGAGCTGGCGAGACGTTGAGGTGAAGCTTGAAAGGCGACTATAAAGTATCAGGTGTACATAAGGAAAACGCGTCAGACTTGATGATGAGATCGATTTTGTAGTCGAACTGGACAGGTGGCTCGAGGAACCAAGCAGAGAAATAGACAAGCCTTTGGAAGATGTCCGGGTCCATTTCACCGCGAAACTCTCTGTCTCAGCTGCTCCGAGGTCGGGACCGCACAGCTATCAGTATTGCCACTCCCATCCTCCATCAATACGCCAAGAAACGCCTCGCGAATCGCTCGTCTCATCTCTGCTATCTCGTGGTTCGCGTGAAAGGTTGAAGGCAACGGTTTCGAGTGGCATTGTCAGGAGTCGATTTGTTTCGCTGCCCTTTTGCCCTCTTTCGTTCCGGTCGTTCATGAAGCCTCTAGCATCCACCACCAATCTGCTCCTGGTGCACCTCGAGCGTGTCACCATCCGCCATCTCGAGCTAAGACACGCAGTCAATATCCCAATAGAGCCACTAGAATGCTTCCCTTTTCAGATGCCAGTGACTTACACCATCCGGATTATCCGTCGGGTTCACCCTCTGGCCGTCGAACAAGAAGCGGCACGCCTGCATCGACTTGCCCTGGCGTTCGCAGAAAGCGTTCATGAGCTTGCCGAGCTGGGTGGTACGCTTGATCTTGAAGAAGACCTCATTGTTGTTGTCGGTGACTTTGATGTTCAGGTGCTCAGGCTCAGTAGGCTCGTTGCCGGAAGCGCCGCCGTCGTTCGGGGGTGGGGGGGTTGGGTCGGCCATAGTTGATTATGTATGATCGTGTGAATGTAGGATTTTCGGGGTGTATTGCAATGCGGCGCCGCGCGGTGAAAGTCGTGGACGCGAAAACGCGGCGTTGGGCGAGTCTGTCCCGCGGAAGGGTCCAGTTAGTGGATGCGCCGGAGGTCTTGAGGGAAGAAGGAAGAGGGTTGACAGGTCGTGAAGAGATCAAGCGGGGTCGTATACCTACGAGTGAAAGTGACGCGCTTGAATGCGACCGTGCGATGCTCAGTGAACGGCGAGGATACAGCAGGTGAAGTTCGCGTCAAGGGTTAATCTAGCGGGGTTGCCTGGACGTAGGTTTATATAGCGCCAAGACAGAGTGGCGGACTTGTGAAGCCTCAGGCAGCAACACTTTCGTCGTGTCGTATGAAAGCAGCGAGCAGGAGATCTTATTTTCTGCAAAAACAAAGGGCTTTAGTTCGAGGATAAAGATGGTAACTGGTGCTGGCAAAACCTCTGCTTACGCCTATTACTGACTGAATGATAGGAACAAGATCTGAAAACCGATCCGCCGTGCCATCCAAGAGCATGTGCTATTCAAAGTGAGGCCGCCTCAATCAGCACGGGGACGGCAATTTTGATTGACATTGAACCAGACTGCATTCAGAAAAACAACTTTAATGAAGCGAAGTGCCAGAAGGAAGTAAGTGAGTCGAACATTCATTGATGACTATGGATACGTTCTCCGACTGAGCTGCCCCATGTATCTCCATATTGATGCTCGCGGCAGATAGATGCTTTGTACGAGTGCTGCAACGTCTTCTACCAGCGAAACGGCGATCATGCCTCGACCGTGAGCTGTCCCAAGGCGACTCTCTTGCGGTTTGTGCAGTGACGCCTACTTCCCCACGCCGAGGCCACTGACATCTGATCGCAGACTCAAGATGAAGCAGCGAGCAGAAGGCATATGACCCCTTTGACCGGCTCGACGCACGTCCCATCAAACCCTCTTTTTCACACCCCTGTAAATAGCAATACAGACCTTCGTTCCAGTCATGTTCCACCGCCCGAAGCGTTCACCTCATGAAAATTATCGGCAAAACAGTATACGATGCGGCGCAGGCCCCCCAACGGGAGACCCTCTCAATCTGAGGCCACCGGAGCACGCTGAGAAGCCCTCAAGGGACTTGTGCAAACATTGATTAGTGTGTTCGCACCGAGACTCTAATGGTGACCTGGTTAAAGACATTGTACGAGGAAAAGAGGGAAAGCGAAGCTGGAGAGAAATTCGCGGTTTTGCTTCCAGCCGTATGCAAGGATGCCTCACAAGGCAGATATCAAAGGTGGGCCTGTCGACCTCGGAATGATGCTTTTGGCGGAGATGCTCCAGTCATCTACTGTTGCGGAGGAATTGATGTATAGCAACCTGTCGTCGTCAGTCAACGAAATCGCGAAACTGCGCTGAGAAATGGCTCCAAGCAAAATCATTATTGACACCGACCCGGTGAGTACAAGAGCGCTCTCAAAGACGACATCCCATCGTTTTAAGAACAAGATGGGACGATATCCTAAGGTCGAACGCTCCATTGACTGTTAAATCACCAGGGTGTCGACGACATTCTTGCCCTGCTTCTCGCTTTCAGCGCCCAGCCCTCGGAACTGGAGGTCGCACTGGTCTCAATCACGTACGGCAATGTAGATGTACAGAATTGTCTCCGCAATTTGATTTCACTCTTCCATCATGTTGAGTCGGAAATGGCATGGCGACAGGCTCAAGGCACTGCTGAGGGATTTGAGACTCTCAAGGCGAATAAGCCGTTGATTGCTCTTGGACCTGAGGGACCTTTGGCGGACCAAATGATGATGGCTGACTATTTCCGTGAGTTCAAGTCAACACGGGGAGAGACAGCATGGCGAGCATGAGAACGCTTATTGTGAATATGCAGACGGGAAGGACGGCCTTGGTGGCATCCATGAAAGTGTAGGACTTGCAGGACTGCCATTGCAATGCATCAAACGAAACTAACAACATCGTAGCACCCACACCTCACCCCAGCCGAAACATGGAAAGACCTCTTCGCAGCGGCCCTGAACTCCACCGATTTAGAGCAAGCCGGCATTGCGGACGAGATGCAAAAGACCGAGACGACTTTCACGCCGTCCAACGAGCCCTCGCATCGTGAGATCCTTCGTCTGCTTCGAGAGAACGAGCTCGACACAATCACCATCGTGGCTATCGGGCCGTTGACGAACATGGCGCTCGCTGCGGCGGAGGACCCAGAGACTTTCTTGCGTGTAAAGGAAGTCGTGGTCATGGGAGGGACTATCGACGAGCCGGGGAATGTAGGTGATCGATTTCTCTGTCGCTGCATTTGTTGCAGCCTCTGCCGAAGAACCCCTAGCCAACGCCGCTTTTCCGCGAAAATTCAAGCGCAAGAACTAACCCCTGATGCTCCAGATCACCCCTGTAGGCGAATTCAACACCTTCGCCGACTCCATCGCTGCCGCTCGCATCCTGGCCCTCACCTCTCCCCTCCCACACACAACCATACCCCCGACCCCACCCCCAGTCCCAGGCCACCCGACCCCACCAGCGCTCTCCCCCTATCCACCGAACCTCTCCCGCCAACTAAACCTCACCCTCTTCCCTCTTGACATCACAAACAAACACACCATCACGCGCGGCGCCTTCCGCCGTGCCGTCAACCCTCTCGTCGCCGCCAGCAGCCCCCTCGCCGAATGGATGCACGCCTTCATGATGGCGACCTTCGACAAGGTCGAGAACCTGCAGCCCCTCTCCGGCGACGCCGTCTCTCTGCAGCTGCACGACCCGCTGTGCGTCTGGTACGTGCTGGCGCGGTCCCTGTCCAGGTGGACCGTCACGTGCGACGAGGATGTGCGCGTTGAGACGGCCGGGCAGTGGACGAGGGGGATGTGCGTGGTGGATCGTCGGAGCCGGTTGCGTCGGACGGATGGGCGGGATGAGGAGATTGCGGGAGACACGGGGAATTGGCTGGGTGCGCGCAGTGGAAACCGGGTGGGTCGGTGTGTGCAGAGTCCTGGAGAGGACATGCTGGGCCAGGTTTTGCTCAAGCGGGTTCTTGGTGTTTAAGGCGGCGCGCCTCCGTGGTGCACGATTCGTCTGGAGTGCAGATGTGGAATAGATCCTGGATAGACCGGATAGAGCCAGGGAATGCGTCCCCCGGTATCTCTCGCACGTCGCATCCTCATTTCTCTACTCTGGCGCTTCCTCGGAAACTCTTAGTTATTCGTATTGAACCTGTGCCCACATTTCGGACACCAATAGAAGATCGTGCTCCCCTCATCCGCACTCCTCAGCTGCGCCTCGGTGAAAGTCATCTCCTCATTCCCACACCCGGGGCACTCCTGCTTAACCGTCGCACCCATGCCGACGTCCTCCGTGGGTACGGCTTGCAAGTTCGAGTGCTTTTTACGCTGCAGTGCCGAGGGAAAGCTGGTGGGGGTCGAGGCGGTCGTCGTGAGGTTGGGCCAGTTGTCTGCGCCAGGGCGGACGTGGTTAGCGAAGCTGCTAGGGTGGGCGAAGAGGAGAACACAGGGCGTACTGTTGTTGGAGGTTTCGCACATGTCGCAGGTGATTGTCTTCTGGTTGGGCTTGGGACGCTCGAGAAGGGTGCCGCAGGCAGTGCAGAAGCACAGGGCGCCGACTAGGGCCATTGTTAGCGAAGGTGGTGGTCGTAAAAGTCTCTAGCGGCGCTTCGCGAAGTCGAATTAAGAGGTGTGACGGCAAAATTCAATCGAATGGGTGACGTGTGAGGTCGGGATAAGTATGGTGGAGATGGGGTTGTTCTCACATCTGTCTGCTTGGTGCTCCTCGGTCTGGAGATTTTTTGGCAGGCAGCTACCTTATCTTATCACAGCTGGTGCACGGTCCAGTAAGTAATGTCCCCTTGCTCAACCTTGAACATCGAGCTTCCAGGCCGGACCTTTCAAAGCGAGCGACGGAACTGGAATAGTGATGGGATGGCAAAAGCAGCAAAGCACAGTTGAGACGATCGCACTGGGCGCTCGTAGTCGACGAGACTTTTCCAAAGTGCCGGATTCTCACGGATTGTAACGAGCAATGCGGAGAATGATCGCTGAACAGCATTAAAGTAAAATTCGGTCTCGACAGAAACGTACGCTACCAACACTGACAGCGCCCAATGCCAAACGCATGGCTCCTGCCCAGGCTGGCATGCAAAATCGAAACACTTGGAGAGAAACAACGTCGGCCCTTTTGAACACCATCGCTCGCTCCACCGTTCGTTCTTCCTCACTTTTCACACGAACCCCTGCATCCCTTAGTCCACCATTGCTCCGTCTACATCCGCGATGCAGACAAGGTTTACTCCTCCTCGAGGGGAGCCTCTTCGTCGTACTCCTCCTCCGCATCGGAGACGGAAGCCTCCTGGTATTGCTGGTACTCAGACACCAGGTCATTCATGTTGCTCTCCGCCTCAGTGAACTCCATCTCGTCCATACCCTCGCCAGTGTACCAGTGCAGGAAAGCCTTGCGCCTGAACATGGCAGTGAACTGGTCGCCGACACGCTTGAACAGCTCTTGGATCGAAGTGCTGTTGCCGACGAAGGTGCTGCTCATCTTCAGGCCACGCGGGGGAATCGAGCACAGGGCCGTCTGCACGTTGTTCGGAATCCACTCGACGAAGTAGGCGGTGTTCTTGTTCTGGACGTGGCGGATGTGGTCCTCAACCTCCTTCATTGAGACCTTACCGCGGTAGATGGCGGAGCAGGTCAGGTAGCGGCCGTTGCGGAAGTCAGAGGCGGCCATCATGTTCTTTGGGTCGAAGATTTGCTGAGTGAGCTCCGGGACGGACACAGCACGGAAGCTGTTGGCGCCACGGCTGGTGAGGGGTGCGAAGCCGACCATGAAGAAGTGGAGACGGGGAAAAGGAACCATGTTCACAGCGAGCTTACGGAGGTCGCTGTTGAGCTGACCAGGGAAACGGAAGCAGGTGGTCACGCCGGACATGACAGCCGACACTAGATAATTCAAGTCGCCGTAGCTGGGGTTGTTCAGCTTCAGCGTGCGCATGCAGATGTCGTAGAGGGCCTCGTTGTCGATGCAGAAGGTCTCGTCGGAGTTCTCAACCAGCTGGTGAACGGAGAGGGTTGCGTTGTAGGGCTCGACCACGGTGTCGGAAACCTTGGGCGAGGGCACGACGGAGAAGGTGGCCATCATGCGGTCGGGGAATTCCTCGCGGATCTTGCTGATCAAGAGCGTACCCATACCGGCACCGGTACCACCACCCAGAGAGTGGGTAATCTGGAAACCCTGCAGGCAGTCGGAGCTCTCGGCCTCGCGGCGGACGACGTCAAGCACCTGGTCGACAAGCTCGGCACCCTCAGTGTAGTGCCCCTTCGCCCAGTTGTTGCCGGCGCCGGATTGGCCGAAGACGAAGTTGTCGGGACGGAAGAGTTGACCGAAGGGACCGGCACGGACGGCGTCCATGGTGCCGGGCTCCAAATCGACAAGGACGGAGCGTGGCACATACTTGTTGTTGGAGGCCTAGAGTTGACCGTCGTGTTAGAGTTCTCGTCTTGGCAGAGGCGAGAGGGATGTGCCCAGCTTACCTCGTTGAAGTAGACGTTCATGCGCTCAAGCTGGAGATCAGACGTGCCGTTGTACCTAAGAGCCATCAGTCCATTGCTTCTTCTTGTCAGTATCTGATGCGCATCACATACATGCCCGAGCCGTCCAGGCCGTGCTCGCCGGAGATGGTCTGCCAGAAGGCAGCACCGATTTGGTTGCCCTTTTCAAGTGTTAATCCATAATTCCATGCTCCTCTCACGCGCATTGACTCGGTTACTCACGCATTGGCCGGTTTGGATGTGGACCTGTGCAGAGAAGAGATGTTAGCAGAGGTTCCATGTTGGTCTCGCTGTGTTATCGAAACGTGGGGCACGCGTGTGGGTCAGGGGAGTCGAGGGCGAACGTACGATCTCACGCATCTTGGTGTAGGTGGACGATAGATGATGGAAGGGGTTTGATGGTGACGGAGGGGTGTGTGATGCGGAGAGGCGTGAGTTGGTGAGGGTGGACGCCGGGTGGAGAGCGGATGGAAAGACGACGAGGATGTTGCGGTGAAGGGCAGGAGCGGGCGGGCGTGTTTGGGGGGAAACAACGCAAAGTCAAAGCGCGTGTGGGCGGGCGGTCCCGAAGTCGCTGCCGCCCTCGACTTCTGCCGCAAAGGCTGGCTCGTGACTTCTTTCGACATCTCCAGCTTCACCCTTCGTCGTTGGTCAGATACCTTATTGGCTAGGGTAACCACAATGGCATCGCTGCGCTCGGTCATTCCGCGCGCCTCATTTGCGCTTCACTCGAAGCAGCTACAGAATCGCCTACCCGCCATTCGCTATGCCTCGACCACCCCTCCGCCTCCACCAAAACCTCGAGTTCTCGAGAAGCCTGACCGATTTCGAGCGCCGTCCCATCCTCCGCGCCGTGCCACACCCCGCGCATTTCCAGGCCCACCGCTCAGCGAGCATCAACGACAACAGCAAAAGACGAAACGCTATCCCCACATGATGCCACCCGAGGGCAGCTTTATGTTCTGGTTTCTCACAAATCGCAACATCCATACGGCAATAACATTGGTAAGAGCGAAGATATAAGAATACCTGAACAAGAACTCATGCTTTGTAGAGCGTGCTCGTCAGCCTACTGTTCGGAGTCTGGCTCACAGACTTTGTATGCAACACGCCTTACAAAGACCTGCTCCCGCCCAACAGCATGTTCCTTGCGCACCCGTTCGTGTACATTGGCCGCTATGCGGAGGTCTATCAGATGCACGTAGACTATACATCGGCGCAGACGGCCGAACGTAGGAAGCAGCATGTGGAGGATGTCAGCAGGCGGGCCGAGTTCCGGAAAGCCCATGGCATGAACCAGGAGGAGGGCACTATCGGAGGCTGGACGGCGCGAGGTGATGCAGACTCATTGGGCCCTTCGCTGCGGGAGGGTGGAGCTGTGCCGCCGATGGCAGCAGCGGAAGCAGAGGTGGGTTTGCCAAAAGAGGCGGCGGGGGGTGTAGCTCCTGAGTCGAAACACTTTGAGGAAGTGTATGTGGATTTTGAAGGGAAGCAACAGCCTGTACAGAAAAAGTGGTTCGGGATCTGGTAGGATAGAATCTGTATATGAGCATCTGAGCTCACTGAACAGTCGGCCGTTCCTCATGTTGTGGCTTCTTTGCCCGTCTGTGTGTGCGGAAGCATGGTCATCGTTCCACTGGAGCTCTTCTGATTGCAAGTGTGACCATGCTATAGCTAGATCACATGAAGTTCAACTTCCAATCATTCATCGATTTTTCGATCGTCCAGGCTGTGGGAGGTTCAGATCTGCCGATCCCGTGACTTTCGCGTTTAGTGGCCCGTGCTCGTTCCGCCACAACGCGTCTATCTTGCGGGTGCGCGTCGAGCAATCGCCACCTCGCTCTCCTCTGTTCACCTTCATCTTCGGACTGCTCAGGATTCTAACCCGTTTTCACACACTACAAACAACATTGCGATTTCAAACATGAGCGCTGAAGAAGACCAATCTCAGTCTGGGTACGATGATGGCCTCGCCGGCGGACCTGGCGCACCAACGCCGCTCAGCGCGCTGGAGGTATGGCCCTGAGAAGAGACGAATTCCCAGCTTTGACTAACCTGTGAGATTTAAGGGCGTTGCTGGCCTTACTAGCAGGGACATCCAGTTGTTCGTAGATGGCGGCTACAATACAGTCGAGTCCGTAGCGTACACGCCCAAAAAGATACTGGAGACGCTGAAGGGTATTTCCGAGCAGAAAGCGACCAAGATCTTGACCGAAGGTATGTTTCCTCAAATTCCGAGATTTCATGTAGAGACTCGCATTGCTAATTATGTGGCAGCATCGAAACTTGTTCCCATGGGCTTCACGACAGCTACCGAAATGCACGCCAGACGATCCGAACTCATCTCAATCACCACCGGCTCGAAACAACTCGACACGTTGCTCGCAGGTGGGATAGAGACGGGCAGCATTACAGAGGTCTTTGGAGAGTTTAGGACTGGAAAATCACAGATCTGCCATACATTGGCTGTGACCTGCCAGCTGCCCTTCGATATGGGCGGCGGGGAAGGGAAATGCTTGTACATCGACACTGAGGGCACCTTTCGCCCTGTGCGACTGCTCTCGGTCGCAAATCGATACGGACTTAGCGGCGAGGAGGTACTGGACAACGTGGCCTATGCCAGGGCGTACAACTCCGATCACCAACTTCAACTCTTGAACCAGGCGGCTCAAATGATGACCGAGACGCGTTTCTCGCTTCTTGTGGTCGACAGCGCCACCTCTCTTTACCGCACGGACTTCATGGGTCGCGGCGAGCTTTCGTCTCGTCAGACGCACCTTGCGAAGTTCATGCGTACACTGCAGCGTCTGGCTGATGAGTTTGGCATCGCCGTGGTGATCACGAACCAAGTTGTGGCACAAGTCGACGGCGGCCCGAGCGCAATGTTCAACCCGGACCCCAAGAAACCCATTGGAGGAAACATCATTGCGCACGCTTCGACGACCCGGCTTTCGCTGAAGAAGGGACGAGGCGAGACGAGAATCTGCAAGATCTACGACTCGCCCTGCCTTCCGGAGGCTGATTGCATGTTTGCTATCAACGAGGACGGCATTGGGGATCCGAGTCCAAAGGATTTGGAGAAGGACTGAGGGTTGGAATTATGCCGCTAAGCCCTTAGATGTTTGCTTTTCAGCGGGGAAGGAGCTCATGATCAGGATTTTGTGAATACGGTTACGGGTTGCTCGAAGTAGCTAGGTTGACGGACACGAATAGACAAGAACATTACAGCACGAAAAAACTGTTCAATCGAAATCCCTTCACTATTTCCGTGCTGTACTGTGTGCCATGTTGTCTAGAAGAGGTAAGATAAATGTCGAGGCGCCCGGACTGAGACGACAGTCTGTGCACGCTCTATCCCAGAAGCGGAGCGGACCTCGAGACGCGGCGCGCGCATACACACAGGAGCTTCACATCAACTTTGTGACTGGTCCATCAGCATGCTTTTCACCAACTGAACCTCCACTCCTCCACGAAGCTCCCCGACAAAAAACATTTTAAGATGTCGCGCCCCCCGGTACTGCATCAAGAAACCCGCCTCACGCCCACTCCCTGGGACCCCTCCCAAGTCCTCCACATCAACACCACCGGCCAACAACGCGCGCAATCCGGTCGCAAGAGGAACTTCGATGAGATATCCGGCCTCGACGAAGAGGCGTATGCGCGCAAGCACCTCGCATCCGAAGGCAGCGTCTTCTTCCGACGCAAAGAGAGCGCGCCGCGCTCCTTTCTCTGGCGGGTCCTTGACTCACGCCGCGTTGTCGAGGTGCAATGCGTCGACCTTGTGGATGGAATCGGCACGAGACGAAGTGACAACTTCCTGACGTTTCGCCTGGAGCTGCCCACAGAGGTGACCTGGGGCGGCGTCGCGCTAGCGGATGCTAAAGAAGCCGATGCGCTGGAGGTTTTTGTGCTGGCTGGAGGGCAGATCTACACGTTTGTGCTACGAAAGGACCTACTCGTGCGTGGAGACGTGCCCGAGAACTTCGATGCGGGCATTTGCTGGAAGAGATATGTGTCTGGCGCGCTTGCGTTTCGGCAGCCCTATCGAATGGTTGCTGTGAGCAGTCTGGAGCTGCTGATCTCGCTAAGCGACGGGGGGATACTGCGCTTGGATAGGAAGGCCAGCGAGGGCGGAGCAAAATGGCGGGAAACGACATTCAGCGAAGGCGGGTGGAAGGGTACGCTGAAGGGCTTCATGAGCTTTGGCAGGCATCACGCGGTCAGGTACGGAGAACACGAACTGGATGCTAGCTCGGCGACTGCTCTGGCGAAAAGTCCGGATGGTAGGTACATCTGGACTGTTACGTTGGATCACGAGCTGAAGGCTTGGAATACTCTGACGGGCAAGATGACCCTGCGGATGGATCTCTTGGGCGCAAGACCTGACCAGGAGGAAAAGCAGCAGCAGAAGTTTGTTATGGGGGCCGAGCAGGGTACGCTGTTGCAAGTCATTCCGCTTGCGGCCCACTCGGAAGGCAGTGAAGCTGCGAGAAAGGATGATAACGACGTCTATCTCATAGTCGCGCACTCGCCCAAGGATCACCAGTTCAAATTCTGGAAAATCTCAACTAGCTACTCATCTGTGGAAGGGGAGGGGTTAAACATGAAAGACATGCATTCAGCAGCGACCTTGATACCTCCTGTCGACGAGCTGATGAACACTAACGTCTGGCGTTTGGAGGAGTTCCATGTCCAGCCAGGCCCCGGCTGGCAGGACACCGAGATCTGGCTACGAGCTCGAAGTGGCACTCTGTGCAAGATTTTCTCTTTGACCTTTGATCTTCTCGACGACAACGGCGATCCCGCCGACTTGCAAGGCCCATGGCAAACAGGATGGACTGTCGTGGATCCTGGAATGCAGACCATCGAGGCTCTCCGCCATTCCGTGGATTTCCCAGGAGATCTTGAAATCATGGGAGAGTCTGCATCT
The DNA here is from genome assembly GCA_034509035.1 of Saxispiralis lemnorum. Lineage (NCBI taxonomy): Eukaryota > Fungi > Ascomycota > Dothideomycetes > Mycosphaerellales > Aeminiaceae > Saxispiralis > Saxispiralis lemnorum. Next base: position 301,767 of record JAWXCT010000130.1, read on the forward strand.
ACGCCGACCGAGAAATGGCTCGACTTTGTTTTCTATCCTGGCCGGTTCAGCACCATCTGCATTGAGACAGCGTTGCACATCTATCGACGAGGCCGTGGCTTGCCCGCATCTTTCAGTAAAGGCTTCTCTTCCCCCAATCAGCCGCTGAAGCAGCGCCTCGCGAAGACAATGGCCTCTAAAACCTTGTTGCGTCGACTTCCAAACGACCAGCCTGACCATGAGTGCTATCAGGCGGATATTCAGGCTCAGTGGAAAGTTTTCTACTCTTTGCTTTCGCATCTTCACAACCGTCGTCATGATCCCATCAGCTGCGCGTACGACTCTGTCGTCGGACTCCCGTGGAGTGTTTGTGCAGATTTCGTCGCACCAGTGCGCTCCACAAGCTCCTTCGACACCCTCGCCATCAATGCGCACATGCTCGACGAAGGGCGGCTTGATGCGATTCACCCGAACGTTGCGAGCGAGGTCTTCGACTCCGACGAAGGTATGCAGAATAGCCTGCTCCTCGTAATGGCCAGAGACTTCCACACCGGTCTCTCAGCGCCTTTGCGCGACAGTCTTAGAGACACGGCGATCGCGGCAGCCCTGGACCATGAGAGTGGAGACCCTCAGCGTAATACTGAGCAGCTGCAGGCCTTGTATGAACTGCACAATTTCCATGGCGAGGTATTGGAGGACGAGTTCCAAGCTCTTACGGATGCGGCGCAGCCTTTGGGCGGGCTCGGAGGGCTAGACGAGAACGCCTTCCTGGGCCTGTTCGAAGCGCTCGATAAGGACAGTCATGCTGTTGGTACAGACGATCGCAAGTCCTCGTGCCCCTATGGTGACAAACTTACCGTAGCAGTCGCGCAGGAGACCGTGGAGCGCAATCGTGCCATTCTACTCGCTGTGCTGGCGCTCGTCGCTTTCATGTATGGCGACTTGGACCAGGCCGACTTACACGAGGAGTTCACTAACGGCGTCGGACAAATTTACGACGGTATCCTTGCACGCCTTAAGCATGCCGAGTTGCTTTCGTGGCTTGCCAGAAACGAGATCGAGGAGCCTCAGGCCGGCAAGCCAGAGAAGAACCAAAGCGAAGAGATTGTGTCTGTTCCGGTGTGGGAGAGGATTTTCATAGGGGACTGGGCACCGCGATCGAAACGCGGCGAAAGCATGCCCGAATTGCTGACCATGTGGAGCAAGCAATGGGCCTATCAATTCCCTCTCTTTGAACAGTGGGAAGGCATCACTGGTTTCATACTTTCGTTTTTGATCAAGGAGAAGAGCTTCGCGCTCGCTGCCGACTTTCAGCAATTTATCTCTCAAAGCGAAGACTCCCCGTCGTGGCTGCGATATCTGGAGGGAAGACTGCACATGGCCACTGGAGATTATGCACTGGCAAGCCTCAAGTTTCGCGCGGCCGCAGAAGGAATGTCAGAAGTGCACATGATCAATTCTACTGATCCTGCTCACCTGCTAGACGCCGAAGAACGTAACTACTTCGGCACCGGCCAAAGCTTTTACTATCAGCATGTCGCCTCGCTTTTCGAGAAACTTCGCATCTACTCCTACGTCGCCGACTTCTGCAATCTTGCCATCTCCCATCTCGATGGGCCCACAGACAATCTCCACATCTCCCTCCGCGAGCTCGACCGCAAGAAGAGCACCTCGCTCTCAGCGCTCGAGAAAACCGACAACGGCGCCGCCGAGCTCCGCATCCTCAAAGCCCTGGCGCAACGCGACGAACTGCACATGCGACTCTTCACCGCGCTCTCTGACACAGGTCGCTACGAACCCGCCTTTGACGCCGCCGCGAACATCGCGAACCCAGCCCTGCAGAAACCCGCCCTTGCCAAGCTCATCAAATCCTGCGTGACCAACGACGCCGTACCGATCCTGCTCAAGTTCCCGTTCCGCGAAACAGAACTGCTCATCGAAGCCGACGCCCAGCTCGCCGCGCTGGCGCATAAGAGTCTGGAGGTGCCGATGACCGGGCAGCCTCCCTACCACCAGATATTATATGCATTCCGCACAGGAAACGGCGATTTCCGTGGCGCGGCAGAAATCCTCTACGTGTATCTGCAGAAGCTGTGCAGTGATGAAGGGAGCTCGCAGATGCGGGATCCGGAGGACGAGACGATCGTGCAGGTGTATTGCTTGCTCATCAATACGCTCGTGTGTTGTGGTAAGGGTGAGGAGTGGGTGCTTGCGGAGCCTGTGGGCAAGGAGACAAGGCGGCTGGTTACGCTGATGGAGGTCAGGAAGGAGTATGAGGTTGAGATGGATCGGAGGAATGAGGTTCTGCAGGGGAGGTGGGCTGTCACTGGTGGCATGATTTGAGGGGGAAGTGTACGATTGCCAGCTTCCCAGTTGGGTGTTGAGAGGAGAGTGTGTAAGGGAACGATATCTGGACGCGCTTTTGTGCGCGCTGTGTCCAACAGACTTGTGTGATTACCGGTCAGGCTCGTCTTTCCCGCGCCAAGATCCAACTCCTCATGCATCCCATCCCATGCACTCGACTCTGATTTTCCCGGGCTCTCCCTCCAAAAACGTGCCAAGCCCCCTTGTCCCTCCCATCATCTCAACTTCCCGACAGACCCATTCGCCCTCATCTGCAGCGCTCAAATCTTCTGCATCATCCTCGCTATCCCATTCCTGCACGCCAAAACCCCCCTTCTTCTCCGCCGGATCTCTCTCCCCTGTATCCAAAACCAGTCGCAGGTCCATTGGCATCACCTCCAGCCGTCCTGCCACCACACTCAGAAGCGCGTACGTCGTAAGCGAATTTGGCAGTTCCTGATGCCACGAACGGGGCTGAACGTGGGGAAGCACGCCGGGCGGAAGGTAGAATGTCAGGGAAGCAAGCCGCGCGGCAAGTGAGTTGGGATCTACAGCGCCCTTCGCCGTAGCAGAACCGATGGTCGGAGCGCCATAATCAGCGCACAGAGCTTGGTAGCGCGGATGGCGCGAGAGGATCTCGGTGTGCTCAGCTTCAGGGGTATGAGAGAGCTCGGCGGCGATCTGGCTGAGGTAGAAAGTGTCGGAGTTCAAGCGCTCTTTCTCGCCAATCTTGCTGTGGTTGAGTGACCGTAGGGTGGGCAGACGTGCTACCGTGAGCATGTGGCCGTCTTCGGGCGGCAGGGGAGTGCCTGCTGCGGATGTGAGGTTCTTGTAAAGAGGATTGCCGGTTATTTGGAGGTGTTGCAGATTGGGTAAGGACGACGTGTTAAGGTCGTTGACGAAGGACCAATCCGCTATTGAGTTGTAGGACACATCGATATTAGATGTGCTCGGTGGAAGAGAGAGGGCTTTCCCAACCGCAGCGATGGCATTGCGACGAAAGGCGATCGTTCCGAGGTTTGGACTTTGTTGTTGAAGGCTTCGCACGTCTGACAGAGACTGAAAGTCGTTGTCGGACAGATCGAGTGACTTGAGTGTTGCTGGACAAGCCAGTTGCTCAAAACTGCTCATCTCGTTCTCGGCGAGGACAACAGTCTCTGCGCAAGGGAACGCGGATAGTATTCGTCCCAGCTGCCTATCAGAGAGCAGAGTACCGGCAAGACTTATATAACGCAGAAGGTTCAAGCCGTCGTAATCCGGACCTTCTAAAGGCGTCTCAAAACGGTTGCTGTCCAATGTGAGGCTCCTCAGCTTTGGAAGGCTTAAGCACAAGGCTAAGACGTCGTTGAAGTCCTCAAAAAGATTCCCACTAAGGTCGAGATCGGTGACGTGCGAACACAAGCTCACAATCTCTTCCCTTTCGCTAGCATCGTTATGTTTGATCCGCATTCGGTCCAGAACAAGTACATGGATCCCTTGCAGCTTTGCTTGCCTGCGGGAGAACTTATCGAATCCGACCTCCTCCGCCTGCTTTCCGGAAATGTAGACGATCTCGTGTGCTTTGAAGCCATGTGTCTCGTGTGACATGTACTTCTCATTCAGAGCCTGGAGGAACGACCGAGGGGAATCCCAAGGTTGCGCGGGGCGTAAGAAGGAGGCGCATGTGGAAGATTTGCTCTGACCTGGGCGTTCCCGTCAGCTTTGGAGCTGACTTCTTCTCCCGTTCTTCAAAGCGTACATTGAAAGTACTCGACACCGTCGTGAGTCCCGTTGTGTTTGCCACGCCTAGGGTCATCCCATTCGATGCCCAGCCATTGTCCTGTTTTGTCCGCCACATTGCCGACATAGCGGACTGTGCATGTCTTTCCTCTGAGAGACAGACGTTCTCCCGGATAGTGATGAGCATCGACCATTTAGCAGATCGTGATCCTAATGCAAGTCGGGGATTGTTGGAAGGGATGCGGTCGACGCCTAGGGGCCTGATCACGTGATATTGAAAGGCTTGGCAAAGATCTCGAAAGACCCGTGCACAGGTGGGCGATCTTGAAGCCTGCATCATTGTTTGCGACACATCTCGCACGCGACACGCTCGAATCTTGAAAGAATCGCTGGCGGTGACTGTTCACAGAGTCGTACTTCTAGTTCCTTTGCTCTGAGTAGCATCGCAAGGACACGCGCAGAAGAAGCCCTTCCACCGTTACTTCAGCAACTTCCACTCCAACCATGGACTACCAAAACCGCGCTGGTAGCAAGTTCGGCGGCGGGGGTGTCGCATCGCAGTCCGCCACCAATGCCGACCGTCGTGAGCGTCTGCGGAAGCTGGCGCTCGAAACTATCGATCTCGATAAAGACCCCTACTTTTTCAAGAACCACGTCGGAAGCTTCGAGTGTCGCCTCTGCTTAACAGTGCACCAAAACGACGGCTCCTATCTCGCACACACCCAAGGACGCAAGCACCAAACGAACCTTGCTCGACGTGCAGCGAAAGAAGCGCAGCTGGGAAAGCGCAGGACCGACGCGGATGAGGCCGGCGTGGGGCAGGCGATTCAGGTCAAGAAGAACGTGGTGAAGATTGGGCGACCGGGGTACAAGATTACGAAAACGCGAGACCCCGTCACCAGGCAAGAAGGGCTGCTGTTTCAATTGCAGTATCCTGAGATCGCGCCTGATGCCAAACCCCGCGTGCGCTTCATGAGCGCGTACGAGCAGAAGGTCGAGGATCCGGACAAGGCGTATCAGTACATGCTGGTGGCCGCAGAGCCGTATGAGACGTGTGGATTCAAGCTGCAGGCGCGAGAGGTGGATCGTCGAGAGGGAAAATACTTTACTTGGTTCGACAGCGACAGCAAGGAGTTTTGGATTCAGATTACGTTCAAGACGGAACGTGAGGAGCGTTATAGTGGTGTGCCTGGCCTGGCGCCGATGAAAGGCAGATGAGCCGGTTGGAGGTACACGCATTGCAATGACGAAACAGAGGATCAGACGCCAAGAGACGGCGGGGAATTGAGCCCAAAAAGGTCGCCCTATGCAACGTCAAAGTGTTCCAACGGCAAATAAGGTTCTGTCAAAAGAGTGATCCGTGGCTCCATGCAATACGAACGGGCGCCGTATTCCCGCAAACGCAATTTGGCGACGTCACTAGGTCGTCGAATGTGAGGAGAAGACGATAGATGGGAGGAGAAAGAACGAAAGGGCTAGAGGGTCATCATGTAATCGATAATGAGATGAATGAGTATGTCACACCACCTCTGAACTGATCAAGAAACTTAATTAATCTCCATCTCAACCCCAGAAACCACATCCGCTTACTTGCTCGTTTGCTCCTTGTCCGATTCCGCGCCATCCTTCTGCTTGGTGTCCCTGCTCTCCGCGTTCCCAGGGACTGCTCCGTCCCCAGCCGTGCTCGGCAGCCTCTCGAGCCACGTCTCGCACGCCTCCAGCCGGCAGACGTCGTCCAGCCGCCCGTCTCGCATCCGGGAATACCTCTCCCATTCGATCGTTCCCTGTGCAGCTCCCAGAAGCCTGTTCTCGAGGTGGAAGATCTCGCACGTGAGACCGCGCTCTTGCACCGTTATGGTGCGGGTGGCCGCGCCACGTCGGATCGTGCGCTTGAGACCGCAGAGCTCGACAGCCTGAGAGGGCGCCAGGCGGAAGGGGTGAGGATTGGGCCGGAAGTCCCAGTCTCTGGTGGGCTCCGCGTTGTAGAGCCGTGCCTGCGTGTGCTCTGCACCGCGAGTCAACGGCGAGACGCAAGAGCTGGCGGGGATGGTGCCGTCGTCTCCGCCGGTCTCCCCTTTGGCGCCCTTGGCCAGGGAGCCTGGAGGGGACGACGGAGAGGCGTATCTCTTCAGACAGAGATCGAGCGGCTCTCCGGGGGAAGCCGCATCGCTGTCTTCGGCTCCTTCGGCTTCTTCAGCGTCGAGAGAGCGCCGGTCTTCCGCACAGAGGTTGAGGCGGAATCTTTCCCAGACGCTGTGGCTGAGGGTGGAGCACGCAGTCGTCGGCGGGCTCGAAGCCGGGCTGTTGCTGAGAGGGATAGCGGGGTTCTCAGCGCTCTCCTGCCCCATCGCTTGGAGTTCGTCCCCCGCAGCGGTGCTGGCCATTGGCGCCCGGGCCTGGTCGCCGTTCCTCTCCTCGAGCGACGGACGCCCTGCCTTCTCTGGCTTGACTGACGACTCAAGGGCCGCAGCATTCTCCATGGCGGCCTCGATTGCGTCGTCCAGGCTGGAGAGGGGACGGAGGTCCTGTCCGTCCGCCCGCACCAGCACCTCCAAACTGCTCACGCGGTGGTACTCGTGGCGATGGGTCTGGAAGTTGTAGTAAAGGCGTGTGCTTGGGTCGGCCATTGACAGGTAGGCAGGGAGATTCTCGAAGGGGAAAACCATATTCGAGGTGATGCGGGGGGGATTAGAAGATTGCGTGTGAATGGTTTCTTGCGGAGAGAAGGAAAAGAGATGGAGGGGATCTGCATTTCTCGTGAGATATTTGAACCTACGGGGAGGGTGCGGCTCTCTGGCAAGTTCTGCTTCCAACCATGGTGTGGACGTGTCGAGCTCTGCTTCCAACCGTGGCGTGGTTTGCGTGGTGCTATCTCAAGACCAATGAGCAGAGCGGTGATCCTGATCGTATCTCCGGGCTTTTTTGATGTTTGATCCGACGGGAACAAATTTGCTTGTCATGCCATTCGATGGGCTCGCAGACGCGGATCGAGCAAAGCCAGGCGTGAACAGTGGTAGGAAAAAGGTGAAAGGGTGTGATCGTAAACGCTTGTGTGTATTAATGTGAAGATCCACAGACCAGGTCAGTCACAGAAGGTGTGTTTATGGTCTAATGACAGTGCTTTCCCTACGTAGAGAAGTACCTCCCCTACAGTGGTGTTCCGGTGTCAAGCGGCACCGCTGAAAAGTTGCGGGAAGAGCTGTCAAAGAAAAGGGGACCAGCCTGGATGCTTGTGTGGTGGTAATCATGGTCTAGGAGTAAGCATAACCACTCTTCAGAATTACGTTGTTTATCGCCGTTCTAATGGTCCACCCGAAAGGGTAGTTGTGCGACGCAGAATTTTGTCTCCCGAGGGCAGAAGGCTAGGTCGAGAGAGGTGACGTCCAGGGAAGGGAGCCAAGCTTTGTCTCAACGCGTGAAAGTGCTTTCGCGCGCTGCGCGTGTTCAACATCCGGGATCGACCGCTCACAACCGCACTTCCATCTTTCATCACACTAATACGTGCTGAATGAATCACTTCACTCATCACATCAGTCCATAACTTGTGCCGTTGCTGCCGACCCATCTGTGAAGATGCCTCCGCGGAAGAACAACGTCTCCACGGTGTCGAACGGCGCCGACGAAGGGACGGACCCAGCGCCTACAAAGTCGAAGAAAGACAAAGATATCAATAGCATTGATGTTAGTCAAGATACTCGGGCATCTGTTGGAATGGACACTGACATGCCTCGGCAGCAACTCACACTCCCGAAGTCGATGGTCGCGCGTCTAGCGAAAGGAGTCTTGCCCGCGAACACGAATATCGGCAAAGATGCCATGACGGCTATGCATAGGAGTGCCACCGTGTTCGTGAGCTACATCGCTGCAAAGTACGTTCACCGCCAAGTTCCGACCCTTGACTGGCGTTCACCAGCCCCCAAGCTCTGGCTTCACATACTCGCCACCACAGGCTCGATCAGGCCAAGTGATGCTGACCAGCGAACAGCGCGAGCGAGAATGCAAGCGCGAGCGGCAAGAAGACGATGATGCCCCCGGACGTGATGGCCGCCCTGAAAGATGGCGAGTTCGAAAAGTTCATCCCGAAGCTAGAAGCGGAGCTCAAAAGTATGTGTATCACACTGCCGCCAAGGCACTACTGGCCCCTAGTCACGGCCACGTGCTGAAGCAACTACAGAGCACAGCGAGATTGAGTGCAACAAGAGGAACAACTACCGGCGCAGGGTGAAGGAGGACAAAGACAAAGAAGCCAGCATGATTAACGGCCAAGGCGAGGGCGCTAACTCTGGTGAATTTGCGAGATTGGAAGACCATGAGACTAATGGCAACGGCGAGGCTGACGGCGACGGGAGGCCTGCGAAGAAGCGCAGGGCGGATGGTGGCGCGGTCGCCGGTGGCGACGCAGCGAATGGTGTAGAAGACGAAGAAATGGGCAGCGATCAAGACGGCGACGACCAACAGGATGATGATGAAGAGAACGACAGCGAGGTCGAAAGCGAGGACGAAGACGAGGAGGATGAAGAGGACGAAGATGACCATCAAGAGGAGACCGGCTTCAGCCAGGGCCTCGATTCGAGTCGGATAGACAACGGCCACGCCCAATCGGACGAGGACCAGTCGGACAGCGACTGAAATCCGCCGAGACAGACATTTGCGACTGTTGAGTTTTTGTTCATAGCAAGGCGCTGGGTTGCTGGATGATGGGTCGAGGTTTTCGGCTTGTATCCGCGGGTGGAACATATTTACATCTCTGGTTATGGAGCCACACAGAGCTGGTGCGATGGTCACTCTTGTTTCTTTCCTCAACCATGGTGCAAGATGCATGAGTTGCTCTCCTTGTCGCATTTTTTGTTTGCACCGATCATTCATGACATTGTGATCGCGGAGCGCTGTGACGCTCGAGGCGCTAGCCCTAACGAATCTCGACGCGTGCTCATTTAGAGTTCGACCATGGATTCCCGCAATGTGAAATCCACGGCTTCAACGTTCACAACCAACAAGATTAGGAAGGCCCACCTCAGCCGCAACGTCAGCGACCCCCACGATCCCCACGGCACACGACATTATTAATCCCCTTGTCCCACCGCGCCGGCGCCATGGCTGACCACGACAGCTCGGCGCTCCCTCACCCACCATGCATCTCAAATGCATCCTCACCACAACCGCCGCCCTCCTCACGGCTGCGCGCGGGGCCGCCTTGGTCCAAGGAAACTGCACCCACACCGATACGGGTCTGAAGTGGCTCCAGCACGCCCTCTCCAACGACTCCGCCATCGCCTGCCTTTACTCCCCCCTGCAGCAGCACAACGCCGACCGCTACTGGGGCGAGCAGTTCGGCAAGAACGCCTCGGTCGTCGTCTACCCGGCGAACACCCGCGACGTCTCGTACGCTGTGCAGGCGGCGCAGCGGTCGCCATTGGGTGAGGACTTGGCAGTCGTCGGTGGCGCGCACAGCCAGATCAATGCGAGTAGTGCGTATGGATTTGTGCTGGACCTAGAGCGGATGAATGCGACGGACGTCGTGCCTGGGCTCCGGGGGTGCAGTGGGAGTAACATCACGGCCGTGAGCTATGAGGGTGGCGCCAACTGGGGTCAGGTGCAGACGGCCGTCAATGGAAGCGGTTGGACGCCCGTCGGCGCGAGGGTCGCAAATGTGGGCGCCGGAGGGTTCTCGCTCGGAGGTGGCATTGGCTTTCTGGCGGGTGCGTACGGGTTCGCGATCGACCGACTAGTGCAGCTTGAAGTTGTACTACCCTCCGGGGACGTGGTACTGGCGCGCAAGGACAACTCTTACGCGGATCTCTTCTGGGCCTTTCAAGGTGGGAGCGGGCAATTCGGGATCGTGACCAAGTTCTGGCAAGAAGCAGCGCCAGAACCCAAGGCGAACACAATCGGCTTCTACTATATCGACGACGCAGACGTCGAACGCGCCCGCTCAAACGTGGTCGACTTCTTCAACGACAACACGGACCCCTTCAGCGTCGTCTACTACAGCTTCGGCTACCTACCCGCCTCCCTCACAGGCACCCCAACTCCCGACAGCTACGCCCTCCGCACGCTAATCATCGCCCTCCACTTCGGCGACCCCACCAACCCCACCCAACCCAGCTACAACACCACCTTCGCGCCTCTCCTCGCCGGCCTCAACCCCACCACCTCCACCGTCCAAACCACCGCCTACGCCAACCTCGTCCAGATAGGCGGCGCCGCCTACCCCTACGGCTACCGCCGTGGCTTCTACGGCCCCCAAACCTCCTCCATCACCCCCGCCTACCTCACCAACCTCACCGAAACCGTGTACGCCTATATCGACGCCCTCCGCGCCCGCGGCGACGACCCCTACTCCGCCTCCTTCGTCATGCAGTACATGTTCCCGGGCCTGAACGGGCACCTGCCCAGTTCAGACGCGGACACCGCGTGGCCGCACGCCCGCGCGGGGCACCAGACGCTCTTCACGCCCGCCTACTCCTTCTCCAGTGACGACCGCCTCGCGTTGGAGGCGACGGAGCGCGTCAACCGCATTACGTACGAGCGGCAGGAGGCGTTGGGGGAGTATCTGGCGGACTATCCGAATTATATTTCGCCTGGGGTTGGGGGGGAGAGAGTCTGGGG